>CAKXYN010000033.1:600000-827500 GCA_935064755.1 Tragelaphus eurycerus
CCAGCGCCCGCTCCGTGCCGTCCGCCAGGTAGGGGTCGTAGAAGAGCACGTTGAAGCCGAAGGCCTTGGCCCGCAGTGCCACCGCCTGCCCCACGCGCCCTAGGGGAAGACGGGCATCACCCTGGGCGCCTGCGCCCAGAGGCCAGGCAGTGGGCGCGTGGGGAACGAGGTTTCAGGGAGAAGGGCCGGGGCCCCTGGAGTACAGGCACCCAGCAGTCCAGCGGACCTCCCACGGGCGGC
The DNA here is from genome assembly GCA_935064755.1 of Tragelaphus eurycerus. Taxonomy (NCBI): domain Eukaryota; kingdom Metazoa; phylum Chordata; class Mammalia; order Artiodactyla; family Bovidae; genus Tragelaphus; species Tragelaphus eurycerus. The sequence goes on from CAKXYN010000033.1 coordinate 600,241, forward strand.
ACAGCGGGAGCTGGAGCAGCCACTGGCTCTGTGGGCAGGTGATGCAGGCCAGGAGCCCCGACTCAGCCACTTCACTGCGGCACTCGGCTCCTCAAACCCATGGAAGCCCAAAGAGGACTTCCGTTTTTATGAACAAACGTGGAAAGTGGAATTGTGTGTCCAGCAGCTGCCACTGCACAGCTCTTGGGTCCCCGGGAGCCACACACCTCAGTGTGGAGCCACCACACCTGCGACCCTGGCCTCTGCCAGCAACACAGGTACCAAGACCCCTGCTCCAGCTCACGCCAGTGGGGCCACCACTCTGCTTTCAGGCCAAGGAAACCAGAACACAGGCTCTGGGGGTCTCGAGCGGGGCACAGGGATCGCCGGAGCAGACAGCCAGGGCCATGGTCTCCAGGGCAGGTCTGATGGCCTCCAGGGTTAGGATGCAGCCTCTAAGGCCTGACCACCCCGTGGTGTCTGCGTCAACACTGCCTAGACGGGATGTGGCCCCAAACCCACCTGCCAGGGACACACAACCGCCCCACCCTCTCTGCACCTCTTCCTCCTCCTCCATCACACTGAATGGCCCCATCGGCCCCACCCTGGCTGGTTCCAGGCACAGGGGCCCCGTTGCTGAGTGTAGGGTGCTTGCATGGCTATGGGGCTCTGACCAGCCTTGTTGTCTGTGTGAGCAGTCCAGCAGGACAGCAAGTCACATCGGGAGTAGGACATCCCCAAGTCCTCAGACATCCGTGGTCTTGACCTGAGCTAATGCAGGTGCGTCTCTGCCCTGCAGCTCCCCACAGCTGCACAGCAGGTGCCTCTACCATGGAGAACCCTGTGGATCACAGATGGGGGCACAGGAGCTACGCCCCCAGGCAGGACAGGCTACTCCGTCCACACTCGCCCTCCCCTGCTTCCTCAACCCCTGAGGCCAGACCCACTCCAGGACCTCTGCCCCCAGCACGCCTCTGCTCCCTGGTTTGCTACCTGAGCTCAGGGCACTGGCCTGCAGGGCACGAGGGCAAGCGAGGGGGACAGTGAGCAGCCTCCCTCCACCCTGGACAGGACTCAGGGCAGCCGCCTTGCCCCCACCTGACAGCCCTGAGCGTCTGGCAGGTTGAGTGGGCACGAGTGTGGATGCCCACAGGCCATGCATGACCCCGGCCACAGGGTACACGTGATCACGCCCACAGAGCACGTGTGACCCTGCCCATAGAGCACACGTGACTCCGCCCATGGGGCACGTGACCCTCAGGGCACTAACACCCGGGTGGGCATGTGGCCCCGGCTGCTGTTCCTGGGGCAACTAAGACACCAGGCCACCTAGTGCTGCTCCCTGGCTGGACAGCCGTCCCATGTGGGGGACCCGCCAGCAGCCCAGCCCAACTGGCCTCTCTGTCCACAGGCGCATGCAGGGCGGAGGCCAGCGCACCTAGTCCGATGACGCCCAGGGTCTCCCCGCGGATCCTGGCAGCTCCGGAGGCCACCTCCCGGATCTGCTCGACGCTCTGGACGCGCGTGCCTTCCCGCAGCGCCTGGTGCAGCCACGTGGTCCTGCGGTACAGGTTGAGGATGTGGCACATGGTAGAGTCGGCAGTCTCCTCCACGGATGCGGCCGGCACGTTGCAGACGGCGATGCCTAGAGACGCAAGACATGCGGGGCGGTCACTGGGATGGTCTTGGGCATCACCGACACGTCCTGGCCTGGAGGCCAGGAGATCAAGGCAGGTTACCTGCCCCTGCCCTGGACCACTGGCCCTTCCTGGAACAGGTCTCGGCCAGGCCAGTCCTCCCCAAGCAGCGGCCTCCCCGCCCCTCAGCACAAGGAAGGACGGGGTTGGGGGGGAGGTGTGCACAGCAAACTGAGCAAGAAGAGCTGGAGTCCCGTCAGACTCAAGGCAGCACCCTACAGAGACCAGGCTGCCCAGCAGAGACCAGGCCGCCCAGCAGAGACCAGGCCGCCCAGCAGGGACCAGGCCACCCAGCAGGGACCAGGCCCTGCGGGGCTTCAGCGAGGAGGGCCACCCAGCATGGCCAGACATTCCTGGAAGAAGGACGCAGCTACAGCTGGTGAAATCGAGAGGCAGAGAGGACCAGCTCTGTCAGCAGGCACAAGCTCCAGGGACACGCCAGCTCGGAGAGCACCCAGCGTGCCCGGCGACAGTGGGGCGGACGCTGCGGGGGACAGGAGACGGCAGGGTGGGCGCTGGGGCGACAGAGTTCCGCGGGCCCAGGCAGGGTGAGCCCTGAGACGCGTGGCGGCTGACAACGCAGGCGGCTATCTCTGCAGTTCTGAGCTGTCAGTGACCGGGTGCCGGGGCTGAGTGAGTCCTAACCTCCCGCGAGGTGGTGACCAACACAAGGAAACGCAGAGGCACAGCAGAGCAGCACCGCAGGCAGCAAACTACCCAACAGATTAAGTCTGTTTCCAAGTGTGAGTCACAAACGTGTGCTCAAGAGCATGTGCACATGAGCACAGGCACACCCCCATATGCACACCAGCGTGTACACACTCCTGTGTGTCCTGAGTCACAACAGAAACTTCCTTTCCCAGCCCGTCTCGTGAACAGGGGCGTGAGAACCCTGACACGGGGGTGCTGGCCGCCCCTGGACAGGAGGGCAGGTGTGCTGCCCGAGGCCCGGGCCTCCTGAGGGACGGTGCCGCCAGCCCGCACCTGCCCGAGGGGAGCTGGCACGTGGAGAGCCGTGTGGACGCCAGCCCCCAGGCCCCAGGCGCCCTCCACACGGGGGACCAAAAGCAGCGAGGCCATGCCCGGGACAGCAGGCGGGGCTGCGGGGGAGGGTCCCGGGCGGCCTACCTAGGTCCCCGGCCGACTTGATGTCGATGTTGTCGAAGCCGCTGCCGATGCGCACGATTATCCGCAGAGCCTTGAACTTCTCCAGATCCTCCCTGGTCAGTGTGATGGTGTGGTACATCAGCGCGCCCACGGCCTCGTTCAGGACCTGCAGCGAGAGCAGCGTGGTGACCGGCGCTGCCCCGAGCAGCCCGCGCCCCTGTGGGCACAGCAGGCTGTCTGGGTGGGAGGCCGCCCAGTCCCCGCATGAGCACCTGCCGTGACCCGAGGGTGACGGCGACCCAGCAGACACACCGAGGACACCTGCCGGGTCGACAGAGGGGACGGGGCTCGCCTGACTGACACAGGGAGGTGGGAAGGGGGCTGCCCTCTCCCTGGGCACTGGACGCCACAACAGATGGAAAACAAGGGCACTGGGAGGACCGGAGACCCCCAGAACCACCGGTGGGGAGGGGGGCCATGCCGCCACGCATGACACACTCCCCGAAGAGGAGCCGCCGTGGGGCAGTGCACACCGGTCCCCAGGCGGTGAACACACAGCCGTGAGCACGGCACCCTTTCACACCGGGAGGGGCACACGTGGTCACCCCTCACCGTCACCGTGCGGGCCGCTCCCCCTGCAAGGGTCGGGGAGCGGCTGCAGCCCGAGGCCTCTGTCCTGCGCACCGCGGACCTTGGGGGGTGGCCTCCCCTGGCCCCGCACTGGGAGGGGCATTGAGACTGGGCACAGGTTTTATGTGCGCTCGGCCAAGAGGCTGGCCTGGCCAGTGCAGACCCTGCGAGGGGCCTGACAGCTCAGTCTCTGCCCCAGGGAGCGTGGCCAGGGCATCAACCCCCCCCCCCCCCCCGCACGGAGGGTCAGGATGCCTTCAGGGACGGGGTGTGCATGTCTCAGCAGGGCCGCCCCAGGTGAAACCCATGTGAGCAGGTAGCTGCCAGGGTCTCCTAAGAGCCTGGCACACAGACCTCCCCACCCACGGGTCTGCTTGCTCTGCACCCCACGCTAAGCCCCTACCTGCGTGCGTGCACGGCCCCACCCACCCACCCCACCGCTGGCTGAACCCGCGTTGTCAGCACCCAGCCACCAGTGAGACGTGCCTGGCTGGGGATGGGGGGCCACAGCCCAGGACCAGGAACGAGGATCTGCTCCGGATGTGCTCGAACAGCCAGGGATCTACCAGCTCCACCTCTGGACCCAAGGGCGGGCCCGGAGCTGAGCCACCTGGACCCAACGCATCAGACTCCAGGACCTGCCGCAGCTGGGAACCTAGTTCATCCCTCCCTAATGGGCCGGTACAATCCGCGACATCTCAGAGGCCATGGGGAGCCCGCGGGAGCCTGGCCGCAGCTGGGGACCTGGTTTATCCCTCCCTAACGGGCCGGTACAATTCACGATGTCAAGGAGGCTACGGGGAGCCCGCAGGACCTGTCAGCCACCCTCCCCTCTCCACACAGAGCATCCGGCGCTGACTCGGAGTCCCCAGGGGGGCGGAGGCTGCTGGACTCCTGGGGCCGCACGGGGCCGAGGCAGCGGCTGGCCCGCAGAGGACGCAGCGAGTGCGGGGTACGAGCGCTGAGGGGGGACACTGGGGAGGAGCCAGCAGCCTCTCAGACGGCCAACGGCCTGGGCTCATCTCTCCTACGATCATGGGGCCTCCAATGGAGCCAGACACAGGGCCACCCAGAACGCAGTTTCCTCGAGGCTGGCGTGCCCTTCCTTCTCGTCCTACTGGCCGAGGGGGCCCAGAGAACACAGCACAGGGGGAGAAAGGTCCAAGGCAGAGACGGCCGTCAGCAGGGCAGAGGGCCCAGGGCCTGGTCCTACACGTCCGGACAGGTGCCGCCAGCCTGGCTTGGGCCCTCCCTGCTCAGAGGACCCAGGGATCCCAGCCCCAGGCACACGAACGGGCCAGCGGGACCACGCTGAGTCCTGACAGCCGCCCCGGCCTCCTAGGAGGGGTCAGACGCAGGCCCGGTGAGGACGGCGTGAGGCAGTGGGCAAGCATCAGAGGCAGAGGGATTACGGGGGCACCAGGGCAGGCAGGGGCACAGGGCAGGGCGTGCGGCTGGGGCGGGGTGGGTGGTGAGGCGGAAGGCCCCTCCGGCCACCCTGCGCTGTGTGGGCGGGACTGTGAGGAGGCCCCCAAGGCTGGGGGCGGGCTGCCTGTGGACAGAGGTCAGCGCCCACTGTGGGTGGGAGGGCAGGTGCTGGAACCAGAGAGGCGGACACGTGGCTGCCAGCGTCGGGAGGGGAGGCCTGCGTGAAACCTGGTCGGGCCAGGACAGCGGGACATGTGGCCCTCGACTGAGACGAGGGTGTGTGTCGGCAGGCAGGCTGAAGCAGGTGGAATGGGAAGGGGTCCTCGACTGTCCTGGGCCATGAGGCAGCGCACGGCCCGGGGCCGTCTGGAAGGTTCTAAAGCTGGGAGACCGTGCGGCTCCCAGTGTGTCCGCTGGTCTCCCTGAGGTGAGTGGGCAGCTCCCCATAAACCTCTTCAGGCTCTGGTCCTGCTGCTACCACCCCGGGCACGTCCGCCCACCAGCATCACTCACCCAGCACCTGGTGATTCCACTTCATGAGAGGCCCACGCCAGTGGGCACCGTGATTTTAGCTTTAACTTTAGACAGCATATTAAAAAGCAGAAACATTAGTTTGCTGACAAAGGTGCTAGTCAAGGCTGTGGTCTTTCCTGTGGTCACGTATGGACGTGAGAGCTGGACTATAAAGAAAGGTGAGCACCGAAAAATTGATGCTTTTGAACTGTGGTGTTGGAGAAGACTCTTGAGAGTTCCTTGGACTGCAAGGAGATCCAACCAGTCCATCCTAAAGGAGATCAGTCCTGAATATTCATTGGAAAGACTGATGCTGAAGCTGAAACTCCCAATACTTTGGCCAGCTGATGTGAAGAGCTGACTCATTGGAAAAGACTCTGATGCTGGGGGGAATTGGGGGCAGGAGGAGAAGGGGAAGACAGAGGATGAGATGGCTGGATGGCATCATTGACTCAATGGACATGAGTCTGAGTAAATTCTAGGAGTTGGTGATGGACAGGGAGCCCTGGCGTGCTGCAGTCCATGGAGTCACAAGTTGGACATGACTGAGTGACTGAACTGAACTGATGTGAACTTCTGGTGTGGCTCACCCACACACAGTTCTGGGTAAACCCCTTTTCCACACCGGGTCCTTTTTCTGTTGAGTGTCCCTGGAACCATTACGAGGTGCAGCGTCCTCAGAGGGGAGCCCGGACACCTCCCAGGGCAGTCCCACAGTGCATCCACCTCAGGGTGGGCCCACCGCAGGGCCACTGCACCATGCCCAGGCCCTGGGCCCCACTCCTGGTGGTTCGTGACCCTTTTCCTGGATGCAAAGTGGCCACAACACCCCTGGTATGCCACTGACCTCCCAAGGTCCACTCCCACCAACCTCCACCTGTTGTGTGACCAGCTTGTCACCGACTCAATGTTATCAAATCCACAGGGGCTGCCAGGCCTGCCTGGCAGGGCACTGGGAGCAGCGGCGCCTGAGGGGTGCTCACCAGGCACCAGCCCAGAGGTGGGCCAGGGCGTGGCTGGGGGGCTGGGCACCTCCTCACCTCGAGGCTCCCCTCCCAGCATCTCACACACACATTCATGCATGCACGCACGCACGCACGCACACACACACACACAGACACCTGCACACAGAGACACACACATGCAGACACACGTACCAGACACCTGCACATGAAAAACATGCACACGTGTATACACAGACATGCACACAGAAACATGTGCACGCACACACACGCAGACACATGCAGAAACACACACATGTACACATTTACATATGGACGCCTACACACAGATAAATACACTCGTGCATACAGACACATGCACATAAACATGCATGCACGCACACACACGTGCGTGTGCACAAACCCTCAGTGAGGCCCAGGGCTGACATTCCCAGATGGCCCCAAGGGTTTCTGGACGATGGGCCAGGTGGAAGGACGGTGGGCTAAAGACTGCAACCCAGATTCTTGGTGTGCTGGAGCACACCAGACTAGCAGGCGGGGGCCCAGCTGCCCTGGGAGTCTCAGGGGCCTGCTGGAGCACACCTGATGGGCACACGGGGGCCCAGCTGCCCTGGGAGTCTCAGGGGTCTGCCAGAGCACACCAGACTAGCAGGTGGGGGCCCAGCTGCCCTGGGAGTCTCAGGGGCCTGCTAGAGCACACCAGACTAGCAGGTGGGGGCCCGGCTGCCCTGGGAGTCTCAGGGGCCTGCTGGAGCACACCTGATGGGCACATGGGGGCCCAGCTGCCCTGGGAGTCTCAGGGGTCTGCCAGAGCACACCAGACTAGCAGGTGGGGGCCCGGCTGCCCTGGGAGTCTCAGGGGCCTGCTGGAGCACACCAGACTAGCAGGTGGGGGCCCGGCTGCCCTGGGAGTCTCAGGGGCCTGCTGGAGCACACCTGATGGGCACATGGGGGCCCAGCTGCCCTGGGAGTCTCAGGGGTCTGCCAGAGCACACCAGACTAGCAGGTGGGGGCCCGGCTGCCCTGGGAGTCTCAGGGGCCTGCCGGAGCACCGCCAGACTGGCACACGGGGGCCCAGCTGCCCTGGGAGTCTCAGGGGCCTGCTAGAGCACACCAGACTAGCAGGCGGGGACCCGGCTGCCCTGGGAGTCTCAGGGGCCCGCTAGAGCACACCCAATGGGCACGCGGGGGCCTAGCTGCTCTGGGAGTCTCAGGGGCCTGCTGGAGCACCGCCAGACAGGCAAGCAGGGACCTGGCTGCCCAGGTGTCTGTGAGCTCCCGGGGTGGGGACGGGTCACCCGCTCCTGCAGGCTGCTGGGCTGGGCCTACACCCTGCCCTCGCTCACTCTCCGCTGGGACTGTTGTTCCTGCCCAAAGAGAGATCTGTTTGCTGCTAAACTCCCAGCTGGTGCGTGCACTGCAGACATCCCTCCGTCACCCCCCTCTAGTTCCTGATCTACGTGATTTGTTTTGTGGGGAGACCGCTGGACCGCCTCTCAGCCAGATGGCCCCTCCTTTCCACACGTGACGTGCAGAGCTGCCACACTTGGTCTGTCGGGGGAGGGGCACGGCCCCGCGGACACTCCTCTCACTCCCGGGTTTGGTGTGTGCACAGGGTGCTGCCCAGCGTCCCTCAGGTCCCCTGAGCGGGCCCCCACTGGCACCACTTGCTCTGAGTTTCCCTGCGCTTCACGTCTGCCTCACTCGGCCTCGGCACATCCCTGCTGAGACTCTGCTGACCAGGTCCCCGCTGGAGCCCAGTGACCCTTCCCCTGAGCGCGCCCCCGTCTTTCCCAGCTGGCCTGGCCCTTGACGGGACCCCAGGCCTCCCTGTTCCACGGCCGTCTCCACCTCGTGGGGGCCTGACTTTCCCCCCAAGAGCCTCAGAGGGAGCGGCCAAGGGGCGAGATGCCCCCTCAGCGTCCGCATGCTGGGGAGGGAGAGCAACCCCAGCTGAAACCCTTCTCCCAGGAGCTGTGCACCTGCCTGGGGCCACTTTGATTCCTGTCCCCCACCCTGGCGCTGGTGAAGTCTGAACCCTGAACCAGGGCCTCAGGGGCCCCCGACACTTGTCCTGGCTCATGGTGGGAACATGGGAGCTTCCATTCAGCTCTGAAGTTTCTCTCACGTTGTGGTGAAAATGTCCAACATCCAACCAGCTATGAAGACGAGCTGGCGTTTCCCCAGTGCCTGCAGCCAGGTGGTCTAGGGACCCCGTCAGCTCCACAGCCATCGGGGTCCTGGACTTCTGTCTTGCTGCCCTGCTGTTCCCAGACTCCATATAGCTTCCCCTCAAGGTCTGGGTGGCTGCCCAGGCTCCAGCTGTCACATCTGGTTGCTGCTGGGCTGTGCTCAACTCTGCGGCCCCTGGACTGTAGCCTGCCAGGCTCCTCTGTCTACGGAATCTTTCAGGCAAGAGTACTGGAGTGGATGGCCGCTCCTTTCTCCAGGGGACCTTCCCAATCCAGGCATCAAACCCGCATCTCCTACAGCTCCTGTGATGGCAGGTGGACTCGGCGCCACTGTGCCACCCAGGCTGGCAGAGGGGAAGGACAGCTGTGCACACACAGGCTGCAGTGCCCCCTGGTAGGACTGGGTCACCCACGCACCCCTGGCTCCAGTGGGGGCGGCTGCACCGGGCCCGGCACCCCGGGGAGTCTGCGTCTGTCCATGCTCCTCATCGCTTCCACCTTCCCTCTGGGCTTCCCAAGACTATGTCTTCCAAGCTTCCTGCTAAAACTTAAATTTTTCGCTCTTGTATTTAGTTTCCAAGAGCTCCTCTAGCCCTCCTGGGACTCCTTTCTTGCTGCGTCCTGCGCAGCGTACAGTCAGGCAGTCCTCTGGCCTAAGAGCAGCAGTCACACGGTCCTAACGTCTCTTCTCTCTGAAGCAGAAGGCTCTGTTCCCTGGACGCTTCTTCTGCCTCTTCTCTGACAAGCGAGGCCTCGGCATGGCTCCCGTGGGTTTCAGAACGTAGAGGGCCGGTTGGGGGGGTTGCCACCTGCCTGGCGGGGTGGGCAGAGCTCGCTGCAGAGCCAAGGGCCCTGCCCCTGCCCAGGGGCCTACTGAGTAGCTTATTTGGGTTTTATAGTAACTGGCTGAAATAGTTTTGGTAACTTACAATTTTAGAAGACACATTTTATCTTAGTTTTCCAATTCATTGGCAAAACTTGTTTTAATATTGCTTAAAATTTTAAATTTTTTTTTTAATTGGGTGATTCACTTCTCGCTGTGCTGGGTCTCTGGTGCTGCATGTGGGCCTTCTCTGGTGGCAGCAAACGGGCTGCTCTCCAGGTGGAGCGTGGGTTCCAGGGCACGCGGAACCTTCCTGAACCAGGGGCTGAACCTGTGTCTCCCACACTGGCAGGCAGGCCTTAACCACCAAACCACCAGGGGAGACCTGCTTGTTTAAAAACTTCTCCCTGTATTGTCTCTCTTTTACCTCTACTGGTTTTTCTAAACTTATCTTTTCTGTTTGAAACAGTGTAAGACTGACAGGAAGCTGTCCACGGGTCACGTCCTATCGGAGGAGCCGCCACCTCCATGCAGGACTGCCGTCGCCACAGAGAAACGCCCTCCCGTCAGCACGTGAACCCGACACCTCGGCCTCCAGGTCACGGAGACGGGCCAGGGTGATGACTGGCCGTCCCTGCCGGCCAAGGCCAGCGTCCGGCTCGCTCTTCCTTCTGCTGGCCAAGCAGGCACAGCAGGCCCGGGCCCCGGGTGGCTGGGCTCCCTCTGGTTCCAGCCATGAGGCACGAAGCTGCTGGGGGCTCTCCGGGATGTCAGCGTGGCTGTGGGGCTTGCTTCTCAAGTAGAAACACTGGCCATGGGCCCAGCGGGCGGGCGGCCCGAGCCTGCTCAGCTCGGGGGCCCACCCACCTGGGCTCCAGGGGCCGCTGCGCTTCTCTCACCTCCAGTCCGCGCCCCCGCCAGCTCTGCTCCTGGCCCGTCGCCGCCCTGGGTCCCACCTCAGGCCCTCACCTGGAGCCTCTGCCTGAGCCGGCCGCCTCCTCGCCCACACTGCCCACGCAGCCGGCAAGTCTGCCCTGTGCTCTCACATCAGCGCCGCTGTTTCAGCTCCAGATGTTCCCGTCGCCTTTTCTGCTCTCGGCTCCTCCTGGATTCTCAGGCTGGTTTCCACATCGTGGTTGTGGCAGCGGCCGCCCCACTGGCCTTGTGGGCCCCTTGTGACCGCCTCTCTTTCACTCGGTTTTGTTTTTTAATTCGCTCAGTTGTGTCTGATTCTCTGCGACCCCATGGACTACAGCCTCTGTCCATGGGATTCTCCAGGCAGGAACACTGGAGTGGGCGGCCATGCCCTTCTCCAGGGCTCTTCCTGACCCAGGGATTAAACCCGTGTCTCTTAACACCTCCTGCACTGGCAAGCAGATTCTTTACCACCAATGCCATCTGGGAACCCCCAAAAGTGAAAGCATTAGTCACTCAGTCGTGTCTGACTCTGCAACCCCATGGACGGTAGCCCGCCAGGCTCCTCTGCCCATGGGATTCTCCAGGCAGGAACACTGGAGTGGGCGCCATGCCCTTCTCCAGGGCTCTTCCCGACCCAGCGATCAGGCCCAGGTCTCCCACGTTGCAGGCGGTCCCTTCCCGTCTGAGCCACGGGGACGCCCTTGCTCAGTCCTACCCTCCCGTGAGGCCAGTTGTCTTCGTCTGCACGCTGGGCGTTGCACTAGCCGTGATCTGCACGATGACTTGGGGCCCAGGCTGACAGCCTCTCCCCACAGAGAACCATCCCCTTCCTCCTGCCAGCCTCCCAGGCACAGGGCAGGGGCCTCCATCACCCATGTTCAAGGCTGTGGGCGGTCCAGGCCAGATGTGGACATGTGAGGGCGGTCTGGTTCCAGCTCAGCCTTTCCCCAGGGGCCCAGCACAGAGCTGGGGTCTAGCCGGGCTCCATGCTCACTGGCCCATGAGGTGCCAAAGCCGCCTAGCCTCTCAGTTGCCGCTGCCAGCCCAACAAGTGTGCCAGCCCAGCAGGCGCGGCCTGACCATTGCCTCAGTTCACCCTGCAGCATCTGGGCCTCTCCCAACCCTGCGGGCCCTCCAAAGTGCCAAGGTTTTATAAGCCTTCGTCCAGCTTCCTCAACTGACTTGGGACAGGTGATTCTGAAGTCTGGTCGGCTGTGACTACAGACAGAAACCAGATTAACGCACTCCCGTCCTGGGGAGCCTGGAGCTTCTGGGACTCACGTCACAAGAGCTGCAACCACACGGCACAGGGTCGGGGCGTCCCAGCGACCACCACCACTGTCATCAGTATGGGCTGGGTGGGGGGAATGCCTGCCCCCTGCCGGCACCGTCCACCACACCTGAGTCCGAGGTGCCACTTTCTGGGGAAGACCTATTTACAATGCAGATGTCCCTGCGCCTCCCGACAGGTCAGGAGGCATCCGCTCCCCCACCCGCCCGCATACCTTCTCGTGGATCTCCTGCGTGGACTGCGCGTCACAGAAGGCCACAGTGGCCACGTCCTTCAGGATGGGCATCTCCACTGTGCAGTCCCGGCCGTCCAGCAGCGCCACCAGGGGCCGGGGGTGCATGGGCCCGTTCATGATCGGAGGTCGGACGCCTGCAATGACAGGGCCAGGCGCTCAGCTCCCTGCCAGGACCTCAGCCCACCTGCCACAGACCTTGCACAGCCCACCCTGAGGACTTCCAGCTCTGTGTGTCCAGCCACCGGGATCTTTGTCAAAAATAAACTAAAAAAAGCCAGGGGCAGTTGGTACAGCTCACTGCCACCCGAGCGGCCACTGACGGCAGTGACACCCCCACCACAAACCAGGGCCTTGGGGACACAGAGCCCCAGGCGCCCTGCACTGCAGCCGGCGTCAGACACGCAGGCCAGAACACGGGGGGCTCGCGGGCGTGCCTCATGCTTCTCTCTCAGACCAGCCAGCGTCAGACATGCAGGCCGGAACACGGGGGGCTCGCGGGCGTGCCTCACGCTTCTCTCTCAGACCAGCCGGTGTCAGACATGCAGGCGGGAACACGAGGGGCTCACGGGCGTGCCTCACGCTTCTCTCTCAGACCAGGCTGCAGCACTGCTGCCCCACACCCGACAAGGACCCAGCGGCTGCAGCCGGAACCACCTCTGCCTGAAGGGCTGTCAGAAACTCCCTCTTTCTACCTGATGCCCAGACGGACACGGGAGGGCGAGCGGACATGCGAGGTGGCCGCTTCCACGGCCTGCGTCGGATCCCGGCCCTGTGCCCCTAGCAGAGCGCCAGGCCCCTCCATCTGCAGGGGAGACGATCACTGCCACCCTGGTCTCTCCAGCTCCCCCTCAAGAACAGAGCGTCTCACTCGGGAACAGCACCCACGTCAGCGTGACACACGCCCACCCACGGCTGTGTTCAGCTTCAACTTCACAAACCTCGAACCACGCAGCCCTGAGAACTACGCCCTAGGGTCCAGGGGCCTCTTAGCCAGAAGGCGCTCATGGAGCCTTGAGTGAACCAGTTGGCGGGGCACACGGACGGGGGCCCCGCCAGACAACGACCGTGGGGGCATGGACAGGAGCCCCACTAGACATCGACCGGAGGCCTGACAGACACCGACCGGGGGGCACGGACGGGGGCCCCGCCAGACACTGACCAGGGGTCACGGACGGGAGCCCCACCAGACACCGACCAGAGCCCCGCCAGACAACGACTGGGGGGGCATGGACAGGAGCCCCACTAGACACCGATGGGAGCCCTGACAGACACCGACCGGGGGGCACGGATGGGGGCCCCACCAGACACTGACCAGGGGTCACGGACGGGAGCCCCACCAGACACCAACCGGAGCCCCACCAGACAACGACTGGGGGGGGCACAGATGGGGGCCCAGCCATCGGACACGGACCGGCAGGGCCGGAGGGGCAGTGACCGCCGGCCATAGCGAGTCTGCCGGGAGGTCCAGAGAAGGCTGCTACCTCCTGCAGCCTGGCCAGCACCTCCCCCGAGACCCGCTCCAGAAGCAAAGCCCAGGGCCCCTGGGGCGTCCCTGGCTGACCCCACACGCTCGGGGACCAGGCGGCTCTCCTCCTCGGGCAGCCTTGAGTTCCCGAGCCCGAACCAACCTGCCATCTCTCAGTATGGGCGCAGCTCCCACGACCATGAATTCAACTGTTCAAAGCGGCTATCTTCAGAATCCCCCGGCAGAACTGCGGCCTGTCACTGCGTCCTCATCCCACGTCTTTAATTGTCTCGAACCAAAGCTCCTAGGCGCCCGTCCACGGCGACCACTGAAGCCCGCACCGGGTCAAAGTCTGACTAAAAATTAAACACAAGAGACACGTTAAACGCCACCGAGGGCCAACTGGACTCCCAAGCCCCGGTTCCCGTGTCCTCGACCCACGGCCACCGGGCAGGACCTGGTATGGGGGTGACCGGCCAGGCCACGGGCAGGACTCAGAGGCTAGAGGCTCACCCCGAAGGTCGCATCCACATGCCCGGGACCCCCTAGACGTCACCCTGTGCATGAGCTGGGAGGAGTGGAGAGTGGACGGCTCAGGGAACACATCTGTGGCCAGTTCTGGAAGCTTCTGTCTCATGGGGCCCATCACTACCTGGGCCTGGGATAGGGCAAGCAGACTGGCCTTCCATGGAGGTTGCTGGGGAGAGGCCCCCGGGATGCAGACCCCAACCTGGACACCCTCCTCGCAGGCCTGGAGGTGGGGGCTCCCCAGGCCAGTGGGGACATCAGCCCCCTTGGGCAGCGTCCTGCAGCCAGGGTTAGATTTAGGGGTGGTCTTCCCCAAACAACTCCAGGGGCAGGATGACCCTGGACAGTGGCCGGGCCGTGATGGGGCCCGCACATGAGTCACACGCCACTGGGGATGTGGGCTGACAATAGGGCTGAGGGTGAGCGCAGACTACCCAGCCCCCGCCCGAGAGCCCAGTTCACCGTCTCAGGGTGAGGCCACCCCCAGCACAGGGCAGACTGTGGGCGCCTGCCACAGGGCAGGGCCCTCCCAAGGCCCAGGCGCCCTGTCCCCCTCACAGCGGCTGCCAGGAAAAGGGCCTGTGCCCACAGAGAGCGCCGAGTGGGCCTCCTTCTCACCCTACCCCGGGCTGCACAGCTGTGCGGGGCTGCAGGAGGCCGGCTCCACAGATTCCTGGGCCCCATGGACAGTGATGTCCAGAAGCCCCCCACCCCAAATCCCATCTGCACACAGCCCTTCCGAGGGCAGCATGACCCAGCCACAACCTACACCTTGAGTTGCCCGAGTCCTTCCTGATCCAGCCCCTCCCAAGTCCTGGCCAACAGACCAGGCAGGCTCAGGCCACGAACCCAGGACATGGGGCAGGGGTAGCCCAGTTCAAACAGCCCCTCCGTCAGCAGGCTGCTCCCCTCCGGGCCCACCACCCAACAGGCGGCCAGCACCCAAGCTGATCCCATCACTAGCACCCGTGTGGCCTAGGGCTCACCCCCACGAGGCCGTGAGGGTTGAAGCCCCCCAGCATCTGGGTCCTGTTTGCCACCTTTCACATGCCCACGAGCGGGGGTCATGGCGCCTTGGGCCCCAGTACCCACAACGTGGACGGCAGCCCCATCGTGAAAGGACTTGGTGCCCCGGATCTGTGCTTCCTGAGCCTGAGACACGCACTGGGCTCCCCTCACACAGAGCAGCAACGCTCCTCTCTGAAACCACAAAACACGGGGAATCGACATTTCCATGGTGCAAACGGCGATGCTCCTCTGCCTTAACTTCCCTCCGTGAAAAATGTCCTCAATTAGCCATCAAACAGCAAGTATCCCCCCAGCACAGCAGACACGGCCCCAGGACAGGAGGCCACCCCACCAAACCGCAGCAACCTCACTGCCAGCCCCCAGGCCTCGGCCTCTCAGAAGGCGCTCGGGGACGTTGACGGGCAGGGGATGTCCGGCCGGGCGGCAAGCCACCCACCAGGGATGCTGGCCCGTCTTGGGGTCTCCCTGGCTCAGCAGAGCTGCCTTGGGGCCCCAGCTTCACGCCCAATGACGTATCACAACCAGGGGTGGGGGGTGTTCTGCTGGCTGCGATGGCCCCTTGGCCCACCCCTGTGCCCCGATGGGCAGGGCCAGGAGAAGGCACTCAGACAGCCCAGAGTGCAGTGGCAGCAGGAGGCAGGCCCCAGCAGCCACCTCCGCACGGCCAAGTAGGCTGTCCTGTGTGCTGCCCTCTGCCCAGAGACCCACGTGTGCAGGTGATGGGACTCCAGAGGGGTTACAGCTGGCCTTCTGGCAGGAGGCTTCCGCCAGCCTTCTCCCTAAACCCCAGAGAAACCAGGAAGTGGGTGGGGGGTGCCCGACGGGCCCTAAGCGGTCACTCACGGGCCCCTAGTCACCAACGCCCTGCCCGCCTAGAGCCAGGCTCCGCCCCTCAAGTGAGGCCCCACACCATGCCCTCCCGGCCCTGGTACAGCAGGCGGGACCCTGGGCTCTCGTGCCCACCGCTGGCCCACCTGCCGTGAAAACGGCCTCAAAGGAAGCCCCGCTGCACCGAGCAGCCTGAAGGGGCTGGCACGTCCCCCGCTGCGGGGCAGGGGGTGCCCACCCACTGGGTTCCAGTCTGGACAGGCGGAGAGCCCCGGTCAGAGCTCAGGCCCAACGCACAGACTGGAGGCGCCCTCTGGCGGGCACGGCAGATGGACCCCCGAGTCTGCTCTGTGCCGGTCCCAGGGCCCTGTGGGCAGGACGGCAGGGCCCAGCGGCCAAGACTTGGGGATTCGACCACCGTCTAGTCGTGCTGGGGATAACACAAGACCACAGTCGAGAAACTTCCAGGCTAGTGCTGGGCACACTCGCGGGGTGAAAACACTAAGCCCCGCCTGGTTTCTACAGACAGGCAAATAGCAGCCCGTAAGCGACCTCACTGCTCAGCACACCCATGGCAGAGCCAGACACGGGGCCGCAAGACAGCCTCGGGGTCGCGGTCACGCCCAGGGCCCCACACCACCCCCGCCCTGCACACCCCGCCAGGCGCCTCCCGGACTCCGGGCAAATGGCGCCTTTAAGGAGGGTGGAGGAGGCCTGCAGGGACCCAGGCCCGTGGCCAGCAGGCGTGGCCCCGCGGTGGCACCCAGACATGTCCCATGCCCCCTGTGGGTACAGGGCCATCCTGCCGGGCCCCCGCCCCCATCCTAACTGGACGAGTCTCAGGGGAGACATGGGGGTCTGCGGTCCTCCCCCCAGGGAAGCAGGGGTCGGAGTGACACACAGGGAGGGGTCATGGCCAGAGGTCCCTCACCCTGCAGACATACCTGCCCCGCACCCTCTCCAGAAACTGGGCCCTGTCTGGAGGTGACGCACGGCTGGCTCCTTGCAAAGAAACTCTGCGGACAGAAGCGATGGGGATGCCTCCTGCCCCCTGGGTAACTCCACTGACCACGGGGAGGGCCCATCTTGGAAGCAGGTGGCTGACAGTCAGGGCACCTGCCAGGGTAGAGGCTCTGTCCCCTCAGTGGCAGGGCAGCAAGGAGCAGGTGGGTCACCTCGTGACAGGCCCAGGTTCCCAGGTACCCACACACCATCCTGGTCAGCCCCAGACCCAGGACTCTGAGCAGAGGGGCCCGGCCCCGTCCCCCTCCCACCCTTCACCTGCTGACCCCACGGAGGTGCTGTGGGCGCTTGGGGTGGGTGTGCCGGGGGCGGGAGGGGCAGGGAGACATACACACCTGCTGGGGGGGAGGGGCCACACCTGCTGGGCTGCAGCTTTCCCACTAGACTTCACTCTCCTTTTCCTCCCAGTCTCACCCCCCACCAGCCTCCCTGGTCCCCTCCTGCTCTCTCTGGTTTTGCTCAGGGATGGACATGGGTGCCAATTGACCTTTGGGGCCCTGAGCCCAGGACACAGGCTCTGCTGGGCTGGGCTTCTGGGGGCACTCGGTGAGCACGTGGGGAGGCAGGGACTTCTGATGACCAGCCTGACGCAGGGACCACGCTGGCCCCACGGCAGGGGACAGGCGTCATGGGCAGCGTGGGCAGCAGTGCCCAGCGTGCACGCCTGCCTCCAGCGACACAGTGAGGGGCAGGGGATGCAGCGGTCGGTGAGAGAGGAAGCCCCTCTGAGAGCTGGACACAGCCCTGAGCTCCCCCCCGCTCCCAGGCAAATGCTGGGAGACGGCGATGACTGGATCTGCAGGGCCAAAGCGGATGTCCACGCCAGCCACGGCCCAGCTCGGGCCCAACAGGACGGAGGGCACTGGCCAAGGCCCAGAAGGCAGCCGCGTCAACACCCCTCCCAGACCCCGGGACAGGCAGATGGCACCCTGGAGCAACACCTCATAGCAGCAAGAGGGCATGGAAGGGACCAGAGGGGACGGCCGGGGACTCGGGCTGCGACTCGACAGCCACGCTGAGGGCGAGGGCGATGCCGACGGGGAGCTGCGTGGGGGGACACTTTGCACCGACTTGCGCTCACCTCCACCCGTTCCACACACTGGGCGCGTGGCCCCACCCCAGCCACCACGCGCCTGGGCTGCACTCTCAGGTATAGCTCCCCAGGGTGCGGCTGCTCTAGGAGAGACTAGGGCTGTGGCTGGCAGACTCCAGTCACCAGAGTTGCTGAGCCCCCAGACTGACCACAGCACATCCCTGCATCTGCAGGACACCCAGGGTTCCTGAGAGCCTGGTCCTAGGCCTTACTGTGCCCACGGCACCGGCTCACGGGCACGGGCTGGCTCACGCCTCCTGGTGCAGGGCTACCAAGCATCGCAAAGTGAACACACCCAGAGCTCACCGCCAAACAGCCTCTGCTTCCTCTCCAGCCCCAGGAACTGCCCCTTCAAACTCAAGCTCCAAACTCTGCAGCCACAAACAGGGTCCCTGACCCCACGTCCAGTCCTCCGGCCATCTCCCTAACCCCGCGCCCCCCACACTCCACCAGGCCTCTGGCCTGCACACTGTGGCTCCTTGGTCACCGCAGTCCCTTGCACACGCCTCATCAGCAGGAAACACACACGTCACTGCCCCTGGTACCTTCCCATCCTCCTCTGCAAAGCCGGCCCATCGGTCAGGACGTGCCCTTTGGCTGACCACCAGTCACAGCTCTGACATGCCAATGCCCCCTGCCCACCCGTGTGTCACTCTGTCTGAAGAGCCAGTAGCAGCCCCGCCCCCAGCACAGCCGCCTGAGCAGGGGTCTGGCCACAC
The DNA here is from genome assembly GCA_935064755.1 of Tragelaphus eurycerus. Classification (NCBI taxonomy): domain Eukaryota; kingdom Metazoa; phylum Chordata; class Mammalia; order Artiodactyla; family Bovidae; genus Tragelaphus; species Tragelaphus eurycerus. Next base: position 618,701 of record CAKXYN010000033.1, read on the forward strand.
TGACAGGGTGGGTCTGGCTGTGGTGGATGCTGAGCCCCTGTAGGCAAGGCCAGGGGGCTCCCCCAGGCACGCAGGGCTTCCCTAGCACCCGCAGCAGGACCACCCGCCAGAGTCAGCCTCATTCCGCAGTGTCCTCTCAACTCCAGAAACCAAAAGGCGCCGCACACGTGCTAGATAAAAGCCGTGACGAGGCGTGAGTGTGTCACGAAGACTTCCCCACGCGCGTTCATCTCTTCCACCGTCTTCACTCATGCCCACCTGTGTGCATGTGTCCTGCTACCTTCATGCTGCTTGAGTCCCAGGAAGAACTTCATCCACATCAAAGAACAGAGAGGGGCAGGTTCATTGTGATGCAAACCGTGACTCCGAGGTCACCTTCCTGCCTTCCAGAGAGAGTCTGCACAGAGACCCTGGCCCTGAGCCTTGCCCCCTGCCCCCTGCGCCCCCAGGGCCTAGCACCCTCCCCATCCCCCGCCCTGCCCCTCCATCTGACAGGTGGCACCGGCTCAGTCAGGTGACCTCACTTCTCATGCTCCATCCCCACTCTACAGCCACGACAGAGAGCACAGGAGTCCACGACCATGCACCTGTCAGGGGCTCGGCCCGGGTTCCCAGAGGGCCAGGCCTGCTCTTGCCTGCTGCGGCCACTCGTCCAGAGGCTCAGGGATGCTCCCCATGCAAGAATGGACAGGAGAGGCTAACCCACAGGGCACCCCAAGCGTCCACACTGCTGGAGACAAGCTTTCTCCTGAGTATCTGTCTCTGCATACATACATTTGGGACTTGGGTGAGGGGGTCCTGGAGAGGGAGAAGGTGCCCCCATGGGATAAGACCTGCAGACCCCACTCTGGACCCCTCGTGTCCGACCCAACTGTCCAGTCATCCAGAGAAGCGAGAGGGGGTGGTATCACTCCTCGGGGCGGACTCGGAAGAAAACCAATCCCATCGCACGCCCCGACAGCGAGCCTGTCCTAGCCAACCACAGAGAAGAGCATCACTGGAAAGGAGGCTGCCCGCCAGGCTCCCGCTTCAGAGGTTGCCCGCCACGGGGCCGCCTTCCCGGCAGGGCCAGGGCTGGGGGCCCTCCGCGGCGGGCAGGCACCGGCCAGAGGGAGCCCTGCCCGAACCCACGGCCGCTCCTGCATCCACAGACCTCGGAGCCCGGGGGCCGGTCTGCGGGCTCCCGGGGGCAGGACGAGGGTGCGGGAAGCCGCGAGGGGCGGCCCCTCCGCAACCAACCAGACGCGCCCCCCACCGCGAGGGGGCCCCGGCCAGGGGAGCTGGGCCTGCTGGAGGGGGGGGCGGGGGCGGGGCGCGACAGGTGGGCCCGACGGGGGCGGAGCGCGGCAGCCAGCAAAGCACCACCGCGGGCCGCCCGCCGGTCTCAGGCTCGGGCGCCGCCCGGGCACGGAGGGTGCCTGCTCCCCACACTTGACAAAGCAAGGAGGGGACAGGGTGAGACGGACGCGGCCACAACCGTCCGGTCACTCGGGCGGACAGGGGCCCGGGACGAGTGTCACCTCCGCTGGTGACCGGCACGGCGCCCCCCGCCGCCTCTTCACGTCAGACGTTTCAACAGCGGGTCCGTAATGCCCAGGGGCGCAAAGCCCCGGAAGGCCCAGCCCCAGAGCACGAGGGGCCACCGGCGCGCCCGGCCTCCCTGTGGGGCCCCGCCGGCAGGAACCCCGCCAGCCTGGACCGCAGGGCGGACAGGCCGGCAGGGCCCCCTGCCTCGGGCGCGGAGTCCCGGCCGCGACGGTCCTGAGGGCCCCGCACCCCTTTGTGTCACCTGCGCGGGCGGGCGGGGCGGCGGCGCACGCGCACTCCCGCACAGAAGCCCGCGCACGCGCGCGGCGCCCCCCCGCGGCCCTGACCCCGGCCCCGCCCCCCGACGCCGGCGCGCACACGCACGCAGCCCGCGCACGGCGCCACCCACGGGTGGGGGAGCGGGGCACTCGCACGCAGCAGCATCCCGCGCATGCGCACGGCGCCCCCCGCGGCCCCGGCCTCCGGCCCCCAGCGCGCGGACGCCGGCGCGCACGCGCACTCGCACACAAAGCCGGCGCCCGCGCCCGCCCCGCCCGCCCCCGCGGCCCCCGCCCCGCCCCGCCCCCCGCGGCCGGAAATGCGCGCGCGCGGCCTTACCGAGCGGCAGGCCCTTGTTGAGCAAGTGCGAGCTGCCCATGGAAAGGCGCGGGCGGCCGCGGGCCCCGACCAGTCCGGCGCGCTCCGCCGCGAGCCCGGCGCGTGGCGCGGCCTGGGCGCCGTCCGCCGCTCCGCCCGCTCGCCTGCGCCCGGGCGCCGCCGTGCCGAGCCGCCGCGCCGCGCCAGCAGCCGCTCCACCGGGCGGGGACAGGGCGCGCGCGCGGGCGGGGCTTCCGGCGCGGCGGCCTCTTGTTTCCAGGCGCGGGCGCCGCGCAAACCACGCGGGCGGCTGCAGGCCGCGCCCGCCCGCCCCGCCCGCCCCCGGGGCCCGGCTCCCCGCCCCGCCCCGCCGGCCGCACCTGCCGGGCGCCCCGCGGGCCCCGCGAGTGCTCACGCCGCGGCTCCCCGGCCTGGAGCCCGTTGAGCCCCTCGTTCACCCTGTCGCGTGCTCCCATCCTGCACCCACGCGCCGGCCGCCGAGCGAGCGGCGTCTGCGAACCGGGGTTTTAAGAGTCCTTTGGGCTCCTTGGGGCCATGAGGTCGGGGGAGGCAGCGGCGCCGCCCCCGAAGAGTTCCTCTGAGATAACCGGCCCTTGTGCTTGAGATCCGAGGACTGAGGAGGGCACAGGCCTGGGCGAGGAAGGTGTGCGGCCGAAGTCGGTGTAAATCCGACATCCCCCAGGCCCCTAGCCCCAGCAAGCGACCTGTGCTACGTTCCAGAACTCCTCCTGGCACTCGAGGGTCAGGAGGGCTCTCCAGGGTGGGAGGTCTCCAGGCCCTGGGGTCAAGGTGCTCCGGTCAAGGGCAAGGACGGAGGCTGGCCCTGGGAGACCGTGATGTCTAGAGCAGCGGTGTCCTGGCAGTGGGAGTGCTGTCGGGCGGCCTTGGAGACACGCTGCTGCTGCTGCATCGCTTCAGTCGTGTCCGACTCTGTGCGACCCCACAGACGGAAGCTCACCAGGCTCCCCCGTCCCTGGGATTCTCCAGGCAAGAATACTGGAGTGGGTTGCCATTTCCTTCTCCAATGCATGAAAGTGAAAAAAGTGAAAGTGAAGTCGCTCAGTCGTGTCCGACTCTTAGCGACCCCATGGACTGGAGCCTACCAGGATCCTCCGTCCATGGGATTTTCCAGGCAAAAGTACTGGGGTGGGGTGCCATTGGAGACACGCAGTGCCCCTGTCTTCATAGGTGAGAAGCACTGAACCAGACAGCGGTGGGCTGGTGAAACGTGAGGAACCGTCCTGAGAGCAGCTGGCCTCTCTGCATCCTGCAGCGAGAAAGTGTAGGTGGGTTTGATAAGCGACGACAGGGGAACCGGGTAGCTATCCACAGAACAGATGCTTTTAAACTCGCGCTTGGTACTCACCTGTGAGATTACCTCCCAAATTGGATTAATTAGAACATTTAGGTGAAATGAGAAAACGGGTTTAAATGAACATTCAGCAAGTCTCTGAGAGAACTTTCCTGAACACAGACACAAAACCACTCACAAGGGAAAGCCCGGAACCCCAGACCTGGGCGCGTGTCTGGCCCCCACCCCCATCTCGTTCTCTCAGTTAACTGGGGATGGGGCCCCTGGGGCGGCTCCTCCAGCCCCTCCTGTCGGAGACCAGGGTTCTCCTTCCCTCCCCGTCCCCGGCCCGGGGTCACCTGCCCCTCTCCAGCCCAGCAAGCTGCACAGTGAGCGTGAGAACGGAAATCGGATTCCGCTGTGCCCTGCTCAGAGCCCTGCCGGCTTCTCATCGCACTGGGCGGGCCACAGAGCCCCGGGCCGGCACCTGCCTCTCCCCCAGCCTTCCTTCCGCGCCTGCCCCGTGCTCCATCCTGGCATCCTCCTCCCTCCTGCCGCATCTGCGGTTTCTGCTGCCTTCCGGTCCCCCGCTTCCCGTGGTCGGTTTCTCCTCCACGCCCCGTGCCTGCTTTCGGACTCAGCTTTGTCTGGGCCTCCTTCCCGCTGCCCTGTGAGTGCCCTGAGGACAGGGGGTCTGCACCCCCGCCCTTCTGCATTCGAGGTGGGAGACCACTGGATGGAGGCATGGGAGGAACTGACCAGCCCTCCACACGTGCCTGTCCCACACGTATTCCCTGCATTCTCAGGACCAGTCCAGGGCACCCAGGCCTCAGGCTCCCGCCTCTGATGCGCCAACACCCCTCACCTGTCCCCACCTTGGAGCATGGCCCTAAGGACTCAGAAGTGCCTGCAGAGAACTGCCCTGCAGACCAAGGCTGGGCTGGTGGGCAAGGAGACCTGGAGAAGCTCACCCCTGTCTCCCCACAGTGCAGGGCAGGCCTGGACCTAGGACAGAGCACCCACCCCACCCGGCCAGCTCTGCTGCCACCTCCTGGTGAAGCCCCCTCCCAGGAGGACTCACCCCCTGGAAGGAGGGCCCAGAAGGAGCCCCAGCCCTTCAGCTGGACCTGTGTGTGTACCCAGAATACGTCCTGGGGCTTCAGTTCTGCCTCCCTAACAGCCCTCTACAGAGATGGGCCCAAGAAGACTGGAATGTGTTGGTTCTTTCGGGAAGAGACCAGACCCCCCACCAGGTCACTAGACGGGTTGCCCTTGCAGTCCAGGCTTCTTAAGGAATGCTAGAATTTTTCTACTGCCAAAAGTTAATGTTTTACTTTTCTCTCTGTGAACAAGAAAAGGTCCTATCTCTGAGTCACTCTGAATTTTGTTCAGATCCTGCATAATTTCTAAAACAGTGGGCAGTGTGGACACAGCCATGCGCCCCGCGTCCATCACTGCTGTGGGCCATCCACTCTCCCTGGGCTCAGTGGTCCCTCCAGGCACATCGTGGGCACCCCCCAGGAAAGCTGTGTCCCCCACATGCCTGAAAGGCAGTCTCAGATGCAGCTTCTGGCTGAACAGGAGTGGCTCTGGCTGCTCTCACCAGCATCAGGGCACACGGGCTGCTCCCCACTTTCACCACCACTGAGGTCAGTGTGCCTGAGGGTCTGCTTGGGCGCGGGCAGGCAGCAGAAATGGCCATGCAGAGGTTGTGGCAGGTGGGAGGAGGGAGCAGGTGTAGAGTCTGAGACAGGGAAGGAGCAGCCCCGCAGGGATCTTGGGAAGGCGGTGCAGAAAAGGAGGCAGGGCATGGCTGGGAGAGGCAGAAGACTGTGGCTCGCAAGGGCAGGGGCCTGGGTCCGGCTCCTGCTCCTGGACAGGAGGGGCGGTGCACAAGGCACGGGCCCCTCCTGGCCCTCCAAGAGAAGGCCAGAGTAGCAGGAGAGGCCGGCCACGGCTACAGTTGGCAGGGCCTGGAGGGCTTGGGGCTGGGACCCCAGGGTCAGGTGGCTGGCTGCCTCCACCGGGAGCTGGAGGGCCAGCAGGTCAGCGGGGGAAAAACTGCAGCCCCTGGACGTGCAGTGGGGAGAGGGCGGCAGAGAGCGGAGGCTCCCACAGCCTGAATGGACTTTGGACTCCCGCAGGAGGGACCAGTGCCAGGGACCAGGTCCAGCTGAGATGGGGCGCATGTCCCTCTGCATGTCATGTGCCCAGGGGTACATTCCTGACCCCATCCCTCTGTCCCGAGCACCTCTCCTTGCACTGGGGCTCCAGCCCCAAAGCCCCAGGCTCCCCACTGCGTGTGCCCAGAGCTGTGATCATGAGGCCCAGGTGGACCTCGTGGTTGTCGTGGACATGCCACGTCCACAGCCTTGAATTCAACTTAAATACTTGCGTGTGCCGTGTGTGGGAGCCACACTCCCTTCCGGGTCACTTCACACTGGAACCGACCGGGAGGGACATCACGTCCTCACTCCCACTGCCTGAGCAGCCTTCCGAGGCCAGCGCTGCCCCAGGGCCGTCACCCGTGTGTGGGAGCCACACTCCCTTCCGGGTCACTTCACACTGGAACCGACCGGGAGGGACGTCACATCCTCGCTCCCATTGCCTGAGCAGCCTTCCAAGGCCAGCGCTGCCCCAGGGCCGACACTGCACCCCAGGCTTCAGGCGTCTCAGTCCGTACCACCTCAGCATCACCTCATGGCCCTCTGATGCAGGGCCTGGGAACTTTGATGAGCTCCTGGAAGGGAGCACCAGGCTGCCAACCAGACGCCGGCCAGGTCAACAAAGCGTCGCAGGTGCACTTGAAGCAGAAACAGACCGATGCCGCAGTGCTCGTGATCCAGCCTGCAAAGCACCCAAAACTTGTGTACAAGCCTCGGGGTTTCGGCTGTGAGAAGAGGAGGCTCGTGACACCTCCCGTCAAGGGAACTGCCGGCTGTGGGGGGCTCCAAGGGGGTAGACAGGGCCTGCGGCCAGGGGGTGGTGCTCTCCCCTGCTGGACCAGGTCCCATCTCTTTGATCATAAGCGGGGTAAAAGTCGGCGGTCTCACAGGCTGTCCAGGACTCCGTGAAACACAGCGTGTTGCCCCAAAGCTGCTTCTAATGCCGTGGTGTGCGAGGCGTGTGGAGGGCCCACACACAGCAAGACCCTGCCCAGCTCCCGGCTGAGGAGGCTCTCCTTGAGTGTGTGAATGCCACCTTGGGTGGTGAGGGAGAAGGGGTCCCGCCGTGCAGGTCCTCTTGAGACACGTCCCGTGGGCGAGTTCAGTGAAAGCCTGGAACTCGTGAGGCATCCGCTGAGTCCGGGTGACAGGAACACTTAGGGATGGAACTGTGCCCCAGCCCTGCTGGTCACGTGCTGTGGTCCCAACCCCACACACCACCAAGTGTTTCCTTATCTGGAGAGACCTGAGGTCAGCAAGGTGGGCCCTAACTGTGACCAGTGTTCTCATAAGAGGAGAGGATGGAGCTACCAGACAGACGTCCCGGGAGGAGACACTGTGAGGATGTGGGCAGAGATCAGTGAAGCTAAGGGCTTCCAGCACGCTCAGGGTGAGGGGGAGAAGCCAGGACAGACTCCCCTCCTCACACCTCAGTAGGCACCCTCCGCTGCCACCTTGGCCTCAAGAACTGAGCCGCTAGACGTCTGTTCTGTAAGCCAGCCAGTCTGCGGCGCTTTGATAGGGCAATGCTAGAAAGCCAATACAGAGCGGAACGGTGAACGTGCTGAAGATAAGACCAGAGAGATCTTAGAAGTAAAGCAAAGGAGACTTGCAGCTCTGGCATTCCCCGTGACGAGGAGCCCCAGACCTGCTGCTGCAGAATTTGCAGAGACAAAACATAGAGCCGATTCCTGAGGAAGCCGGACACAAGCAGAGTGCATGCAGATGGACAGGCCCGGGAGGCTGGTCTCGGAGCCTCAGGGTGTCAGTCTTGACACCCACACCGGCCCACCTGAGACAAGGGCCCTCACGCGGGACACCCTCTGGAGAAACAAAGCGGGAGGCCCGTGGGCCTGGCTCTGAGGCGAGGGGCTCAGGCCCTGCTGGAGCTGCGCACTCAGCTGCTCAGTCGTGTCCCACTGAGCAAGTTGGACGGCTGCAGTTGGACCACAAAGAGGGCTGAGTGCTGAAGAATTGATGCTTTCGAACTGTGGTGCTGGAGAAGACTCTTGAGAGTTCCTTGAACTGCAAGGAGATCCAACTACTCAGTGCTAAAGGAGACTAACACTGGATATTCATTGGAAGGACTGAACTGTAACTGAAGCTCCATTACTTTGGCCATCTGGTGCAAAAGCTGACTCACTGGAAAAGACCCTGATGCTGGGAAAGATTGAGGACAGGAGAAGGGGACAACAGAGGATGAGATGATTGGATGGCTGTTGCTGCTAAGTCGCTTCAGTCGTGTCTGACTCTGTGGGACCCCATAGACGGCAGCCCACCAGGCTCTGCTGTCCCTGGGATTCTCCAGGCAAGAACACTGGAGTGGGTTGTCATTTCCTTCTCCATGATTGGATGGCATCATTGACTAAATAGACATGAATTTAAGCAAACTCTGGGAGATGGTAAAGGACAGGAGCGTGGTGTGCTGCATTCCACTGGGTCACAAAAAGTCAGACATGACTTAGGGACTGAACAAGAGCAATAGCAAGCAATAGTCACATTAAAATTAAACAGAGAAAATTGGCCACTTTTAAAAAAAAATCACTTGCCAAAGTGGATGAAGAAAACCAAATCCAGCTATTTCCTAACCCCAGTTACTGATTTTCTGTCACTGAGTTTCGATGTAACCTTGTTACACAACAATTAACAGCTAATATGGACTACAAAAGTCATAATGTGGCAAGATTGAAGAAGAAATGAGGAAAGAGGCCGCACTGAACAATGTTAGGGATGAACAATGAGATGTAACCACAGACTAAACAGAGATTTTAAAATCAAAAGAAGACACTGCAACCGACTTTGCCAACAAATTCAAAGCTTAAATCAAATACAAAATATTCTCTTAAAAATTAAACTTATCAAAACTCCCCAGGGAATTCCCTGGTGGTCCAGTGGTTCAAGACTTCATACTTCCAACACAGGGGGTGTGGGTCCCATTCCTGGTTGAGGAGGTAAGCTCTTGCAAGCCACAAGGCAAAAAAACACTAAAACAAACAAAGCAAAAAGCTCACTCAAGAAACAATAGAAAACCCAAATAGTCCACTAATGGCAAAGAAAATGAATTACCAGTTTAAAGATCCACCCCATCCAAAAGTGCAGATGGCTTAAAGAAAAGTTCTATCAAGTATTTAACAAATGGTGATCCAAATCTTATCAAAGTATTTCAGATAATTAAGAAGTAGGAAGGCTGCCCAAATAATCTTGAGATATCAACCCAGATGTTACAATGAAATTTTTAAAAATACAGACTAGTCACATTTAGAAACAGAAATATGAAATTATCAAATAAAACATTAACAAATCAAATCTGTCAATATGTATCAAAAATAATTGCACCAAATTAAGTTTGTTTCAGGGAAGTAAGAGTGGTGTATCATTAGAAAACATTAACATTGAACACATTAACAATGAATGAAAAATTTTCACTGAATCATCACGATAAATACAAGAAATGTTTACAAAATCTAACAAACATTTTTTTTTCTGTCAAGAGGAAATCCACATAATAGAAAATTCAATCATTTTGAAGTGGACAATTCAGTGCCTTCTAGTACATTTGGGAGAAGGCAATGGCACCCCACTCCAGTATTCTTGCCTGGAAAATCCCATGGATGGAGGAGCCTGGTGGGCTGCAGTCCATGGGGTCACTAAGAGTCAGACACGACTGAGTGACTTCACTTTCACTTTCCACTTTGATGCATTGGAGAAGGAAATGCCAACCCACTCCAGTGTTCTTGCCTGGAGAATCCCATGGACGGAGAAGCCTGATAGGCTGCAGTCCATGGGGTCGCACAGAGTCGGACACAACTGAAGCGACTTAGCAGCAGCAGCAGTACATTTGGTGCCACGCAACCATCACACTATACAACTCTAGACCATTTTCATCACCCCCTAAGAGCTGACTGTGGCTCAGATTATGAACTCCTCATTGCAAAATTCAGACTTGAACTGAAGAAAGTAGGTAAAACCACTAGATGATTCAGGTATGACCTAAATCAAATCCCTTATGATTATACAGTGGAAGTGAGAAATAGATTCAAGGGATTAGATCCGGTAGACAGAGTGTGTGAAGAATTATGGGTGGAGGTTCATAACATTGTACAGGAGGTGGTGACCAAAACCATCCCCAAGAAAAATGCAAAAAAGCAAAATGGCTGTCTGAGGAGGCCTAAAAGGCAAAGGAGAAAAGGAAAGATATACCCATCTCAATGCAGAGTTCCAAAGACTAGCAAGGAGAGATGAGAAATCAGTGCACAGAAAGAGGAAAACAATAGAATGGGAAAGACCAGAGATCTCTTCAAGAAAATTAGATATACCAAGTGAACACTTCCTGTAAAAATGGGCTCAATAAAGGACAGAAACAGAATGCACTGAAAAGAAGCAGAAGATATTAAGAGATGGCAAGAGTACACAGAACTGTACAAAAAAGATCTCAATGATCCAGATAACCACGATGGCATGATCACTCACCTAGAATGAGACATCCTGGAGTGCCAAGTCAAGTGGGCCTTAGGAATCATCACTACGAACAAAGCTAGTGGAAATGGTGGAATTCCATCTGAGATATTTCAAATCCGAAAAGATGATGCTGTGAAAGTGCTGCACTCAATATGCCAGCAAATTTGGAAAACTCTGCAGTGGTTACAGGACTGGAAAAGGTCAGCTTTCATTCCAATCCCAAAGAAAGGCAATGCCAAAGAATGTTCAAACTACCACACAATTGCACTCATCTCACACGCTAGCAAAGTAATGCTCAAAATTCTCCAAGCTAGGGTTCAACAGTATGTGAACCAAGAACTTCCACATGTTCAAGCTGGATTTAGAAAAGGCAGAGGAAGCAGAGATCAAATTGCCAACATCCACTGGATCATCGAAAAAGCAAGAGAATTCCAGAAAAACATTTATTTCTGCTTTATTGACTGTGCCAAAGCCTTTGACTGTGTGGATCACAATAAACTGTGGAAAATTCTGAAAGAGATGGGAATACCAGACCACCTGACCTGCCTCTTGAGAAACCTATATGCAGGTCAGGAAGCAACAGTTAGTACTGGACATGGAAAAACAGACTGGTTCCAAATAGGAAAAGGAGTACATCAAGGCTGTATCTTGTCACCCTGCTTATTTAACTTCTATGCAGAGTACATCATGAGAAACGCTGGTCTGGAAGAAGCACAAGCTGGAATCAAGATTGCTGGGAGAAATATCAATAACCTCAGATATGCAGATGACACCACCTGTATGGCAGAAAGTGAAGAAGAACTAAAAAGCCTCTTGATGAAAGTGAAAGTGAAGAGTGAAAAAGTTGGCTTAAAGCTCAACATTCAGAAAACGAAGATCATGGCATCTGGTCCCATCACTTCATGGCAAATAGATGGGGAAACAGTGGAAACAGTGGCTGACTTTCTTTTCTTGGGCTCCAAAATCACTGTAGATGATGACTGCAGCCATGACATTAAAAGACGCTTACTCCTGGAAAGAAAAGCTATGACCAAACTAGACAGCATATTAAAAAGCAGAAATGTTATTTTGCCAACAAAGGTGCGTATGGTCAAAGCTATGGTTTTTCCAGTGGTCATGTACAGATGTGAGAGCTGGACCATAAGGAAAGCTGAGAGCTGAAGAGCTGATGCTTTTTTTAAAAATTGATTTGTTTTTTAATTGAAGGATAACTGCTTAATAGAATTTTGTTTTTTTGTCAAACTGCAACGTGAATAAGCCATAGATATGTCCCCTCCCTCTTGAACCTCCCTCCCAGCTCCATCCCCATCCCATCCCTCTGTATCTAGGTTGATACAGAGCCCCTGTCTGAGTTCCCTAAGACATACAGCACATTCCTATTGGCTTTCTATTTTACATATGGTAGTATGAGCTTCCACGGTACTCTCCACACAGCTCACCCTCTCCTGCGCTCTCCCCCATCCGTAAGTCTGTTTTCTATGTCTGTTTCTGCAGTGCTGCCCTGCAAATAAATTCTTCAGTACCATCTTTCTGGATTCGCATATATGTGTTAGTACACGATATTTATCTTTCTGACTTACTTCATTTTGTATAACGGGCTGTAGGTTCATCCACCTCATTAGAACTACTCAAATGTATTCCTTTTATGGCTGAGTAATATTCCATTGTGTATATGTACCAAAACTTCTTTATCCATTCATTTGTCAATGGACATCGAGGTTGCTTTGACATTCTAGCTATTGTAAATAATGCTGCAATGAACATTGGGGTACATATTCCTTTTCAATTTTGGTTTCCTCCGGATGTATGCCTAGGAGTGGGATTGCTGGATTGTATAGTGGTTTTATTCCTAGCTTTTAAAGGAATCTCCGTACCGTCTTCCATAGTGGCTTTATCAATTTACATTGCCACCAACAGTGAAAGAGGGTTCTCTTTTCTCCACAGTCTCTCCAGCATTTATTGTTTGTAGACTTTTTGATGATGGCTATTCTGACCAGGAGGAGAAGGGGACGACAGAGGATGAGATGGCTGGATGGCATCACTGACTCGATGGACATGAGTTTGGGTAAACTCCAGGAGTTGGTGACGGATAGGGAGGCCTGGCGTGCTGTGATTCATGAGGTCGCAAAGAGTCGGACACAACTGAGCAACTGAACTGAACTGATTCTGACCAGTGTGAAGTGATAGCTCATGGTAGTTTTGATTTGCATTTCTCTAATAATGAGCATCTGGTTCCATCACTTCATGGGAAATAGATGTGGAAACAGTATCAGACTTTATTTTGGGGGCTCCAAAATCACTGCAGATGGTGACTGCAGCCATGAAATTAAAAGACGCTTACTCCTTGGAAGGAAATTTATGACCAACCTAGATAGCATATTCAAAAGCAGAGACATTACTTTGCCAATAAAGGTCCGTCTAGTCAAGGCTATGGTTTTTCCTGTGGTCATGTATGGATGTGAGAGTTGGACTGTGAAGAAGGCTGAGCGCCGAAGAATTGATGCTTTTGAACTGTGGTGTTGGAGAAGACTCTTGAGAGTCCCTTGGACTGCAAGGAGATCCAACCAGTCCATTCTGAAGGAGATCAGCCCTGGGATTTCTTTGGAAAGAATGATGCTAAAGCTGAAACTCCAGTACTTTGGCCACCTCATGCGAAGAGTTGACTCATTGGAAAAGACTCTGATGCTGGGAGGGATTGGGGGCAGGAGGAGAATGGGACGACAGAGGATGAGATGGCTGGATGGCATCACCGACTCGATGGACGTGAGTCTCAGTGACCTCTGGGAGATGGTGATGGACAGGGAGGCCTGGCGTGCTGCGATTCATGGGGTCGCAAAGAGTCAGGCACGACTGAGCGACTGAACTAAACTGCATAATGAGCAATGTTGAGCATCTTTTCACGTGTATGTCAGCCATCTGTATGTCTTCTTTGGAGACGTGTCTGTTTAGTTCTTTTCCCACTTTTTGACTGCTTGCCTGTTTTTCTTGTATTGAGCTGCATGAGCTGCTTGTATATTTTGGAGATTAACCCTTTGTCAGTTGTGTCATTGGCTATTATTTTCTCCCATTCTGAGGGTTATCTTTTCACCTTGCTTATAGTTTCCTTTGCTGTGCAAAATCTTTTGAGTTTAATCAGGTCCCACTTGCTTACTTTTGTTTTTATTTCCATTACTCTAGAAGGTGAGTCATTCAGGATCTTGCTTTGATTTATATCATCGAGTGTCCTGCCTATGTTTTCCTCTAAGTTTTATAGTTTCTGGTCTTACATTTAGGTCATTAATCCATTTAGAGTTTATCTTTGTGTGTGGTGTTAGAAAGTGCTCTAATTTCACTCTTTCACATGTGGCTATCCAGTTTTCCAGGTACCACTTATTGGGGAGGCTGTCTTTGCCCCATTTTATATTCTTGCCTCCTTTGTCAAAAATAAGGTACCCATAGGTGCATGAGTTTATTTCTGGGCTTTCTGTCTTATTCTGTTGGTCTATATTTCTGTTTTTGTGCCAGTACCATACTGTCTTGATGGTATAATCTTTGTAGTATAATCTGAAGTTAAGGATGGTCTCTTCCTCCAGCTCCATTCTTTCTCAACACTGCTTTGGCTATTCAGGGTCTTTTGTGTTTCCACAAGAATTGTGAAATTTTTGGTTCTAGTTCTGTGGAAAATGCCATTGGTGATTTGATAGGGATCACATTGAATCTGTAGTTTGCATTTGGTGGCGTAGTCATTTTCACAATATTGATTCTTCCTGCCCGGGAGCATGGACTATCTCTCCATCTGTTTCTGGCGTCTTTCATTTCTTTAATCTGTGTCATAATTTTCTGTGCACAGTTCTTTTGTCTCCTTAGGTAGGTTTATTCCTAGATATTTTATTCTTTTTGTTGCAATGGTGAATGGGACTGATTCTTTAATTTCTCTTTCTGATTTTTCCTTGTTAGTGTATAGGAATGCAAGTGATTTATGTGTATTGGTTTTGTATCCTGTGACTTTGCTAAATTCACTGATTAGCTCTAGTAATTTTCTGATGGTGTCTTTAGGGTTCTGTGTACAGTATCATGTCATCTGCAAACAGTGAGAGCTTTACTTTTTCTTTTCCAATCTGGATTCCTTTTATTTCTTTTTCTTCTCTGAATGCTGTAGCTAGGACTTCCAAAACTATGTTGAATAAGAGTGGTGGGAGAGGACACCCTTGTCTTGTTCCTGATCTTAGGGGAAATGCTTTCAGTTTTTCACTATTGAGAATAGTGTTTGCTGTGGGCTTATCATATATGGCCTTTACTATGTTGAGGTAGGTTCCCTCTATGCTCATTTTTTGAAGAGTTTTAATCAAAAATGGGTGCTGAATTTTATCAAACGCTTTTTCTGCATCTATTGAGATTATCATTTGGTTTTTATCTTTTAATTTGTTAATATGATGTATCACATTGATTGATTTGTGTATATTGAAGAATCCTTGCATCCCTGGAATAAACCCAACTTGATCATGGTGTATGAGCTTTTTAATGTGTTGTTGAATTCTGTTTGCTAGAATTTTGTTGAGGATTTTTGCATCTATGTTCATCAGTGATTGGCCTGTAGTTTTCTTTTTTTGTGTTGTTTGTGTCTGGTTTAGGTATCAAGGTGATGGTGGCCTCGTAGAATGAGTTTGGAAGTGTTCCTTCCTCTTCAATGTTTTGAAAGAGTCTTAGAAGAATAGGCAATAGCGCGTCTCTAAATGTTTGATAGAATTCACCTGTGAAGCCATCACGTCCTGGGCTTTTGTTTTTTGGCAGATTTTGTTTATCACAGTTTTGATTTCAGTGCTAGTAATTGGGTTGTTCATAATTTCTCTTTCTTCCTGGTTCAGTCATGGAAGACTGAACTTTCCTAAGAATCTGTCAATTTCTCCTAGGTTATCCATTTTATTGCCATATAGTTGTTCATAATAGTCTCTTATAATCCTTTGTATTTCTGCATTGTCTGTTGTAACCTCTCCTTTTTAATTTCTAATTTTGTTGATTTGATTCTTCTCACTTTTTCTTGATGAATCTGGCCAAAGGTTTGTCAATTTTGTTTATCTTCTAGAAGAACCAGCTTTTAGTGTTATTAATCTTAACTATTGTTTCTTTCATTTCTTTTTCACTTATTTCTGCTCTGATCTTTATTATTTCTTTCCTTCTGCTAATTTTTGGGGGCTTTTGTTCTTCTTTTTCCAGTTGTTTTAGGTGTAAAAAGTTAGGTTGTGTATTCTATGTTCTTGTTTCTAAAGGTAGGATCGTGTTGCTATAAACTTCCCTCTTAGGACTGTTTTTGCTGCGTCCCATAGGTTTTGACTTGTGTTTTCCTTGTCATTTGTTTCTAGGAATTTTTTGATTGCCCTTTTGATTTTTCAAAATCAAAAATCTGGTTGTTATTTAGAAATATATTATTTAATCTCCATGTGTTTTTTTTTTACAGTTTTTTTTTCTTGTAACTGATATCAAAAGTGATCAGAAAATATGCATTGATACTAATTCAGTTTTGCACAATGCAAAAGCATTGTGGTCAGAAAAGATGCTTGATACTATTTCAATTTTCTTAAATTTACTGAGGTTTGATGTGTGACCCAAGATGTGGTCTATCCTGGAGAATGTTCCATGTGCACTTGAGAAGAAGGTGTATTCATTTGCGTTTGGATGGAAAGTCCTGAAGATATCGAGATCCGTCTCGTCTAATGTATCATTTAAGACTTGTTTCTCCTTAGTGATTCTGTTTTGCTGACCTGTCCATTGGTGTGAGTGGGTGTTAGAGTCTCCTACAATTACTGTGTGAGTCAATTTCTCCTTCTATGTCCATCAGTGTTTGTCTCATGTTTTGAGGTGCTCCTATGTTGGCGGCATCAGTTCAGTTCAGTTCAGTCGCTCAGTCGTGTCTGACTCTTTGCAGCCCCATGGACTGCATCATGCCAGTCTTCCCTGTCCATCACCAACTCCCAGAGATTACTCAAACTCATGTCCATTGAGTCAGTGATGCCATCCAACCGTCTCATCCTCTGTTGTCCCCTTCTCCTCCTGCCTTCAATCTTTCCCAGCATTAGGGCCTTTTACAATGAGTCATATCTTCACATCAGGTGGCCAAAGTATTGGAGTTTCAGCTTCAACATCAGTCCTTCCAGTGAATATTCAGGACTGATTTCCTTTATAATGGACTGATTGGATCCCCTTGCAGTCCAAGGGACTGTCAAGAGTCTTCTCCAACACTACAGTTCAAAAGCTTCAATTCTTTGGGGCTCAGCTTTCTTTGTAGTGCAAATCTCACATCTATATGTGACTACTGGGAAAAAAATCATACCCTTGACTAGATGGACATTTGTTGGCAAAGTAATGTTTCTGCTTTTTAATATGCTATCTAGGTTGGTCATAAATTTTCTTCCAAGGAACAAGTGTCTTTTAATTTCATGGCTGCAGTCACCAACTGCAGTGATTTTGAAGCCCCCCAAAATAAAGTCTGCCACTGTTTTCACTGTTTCCCCATCTACTTGGCATCTACAGATGCCATGACCTGGTTCATGGATATTTACAATTGTTATGTCTTCCTTTTGGATTGGTCCCTTGATCATTATGTAGTGTCCTTCTTTATCTCTTGTAATAGTCTTTATTTTAAGGTCTGTTTTGTCTGATATGAGGATTGCTTCTCCAGCTTTCTTTTGCTTCTGATTTGCACGGAGTATATTTTTCCATCCTCTCACTTTTGGTCTATATGCATCTTTAGGTCTAGAGTGGGTTTCTTGTAGATAGCATATATTTGGGTCTTGTTTTTGTATCCCTTCAGCCAGTCTGTGTGTTTTGATTGGAGCGTTTAATCCATTTACATTTAAAGTAATTATTAATATATGTGTCCCTTTTGCAGCTTTCTTAATGGTTTTGGGCTTGTTTTTGAGGGTCTTTCTCTTCTCTTGTGTCTCCTGACTGTATAAGTCCCTTTAACGTTTGCTGTAAAGCTGGTTTGGTGGTGCTGAATTCTGTTAACTTTTGCGTCTCTGAAAAGCTTTTGATTTCTCCATGAATTTTGAATGAAATCCTTGCCAGATAGAGTGATCTTGGTTGTAGATTTTCCCCTTTCAGTATTTAAATACATCCTGCCATTCCCTTCCAGCCTGCAGAGTTTCTGCTGAAAGGTCAGCTGTTAATTGTATGGGGTTTCCCTTGCATGTTACTTGTTGCTTTTCCCTTGCTGCTTTTAATATTCTTTCTTTGTGTTTAATTTTTGTTAGTTTGATAGTATAAGCCAGGGGGTGAGCACAGGGTGAGGATGGAGAGCCAGCAGGTGGAGTAAGGGGCCACACAACTGTAATTTTTCCCCTGGTGTCAGACACATCTGTCTGAGAAGCTGATGCTTTTGAACTGTGGTGTGTTTCTCCTCGCGTTTATCCTGTATGGGACTCTTTGCACCTCTTGGACTTGATTGACTATTTCCTTTTCCCTATTGGGAAAATTTTCTGTAATCTCTGCAAAATTTTTCTCATACCCTTTCTTTTTCTCTTCCTCTTCCAGGATCCCTATAATTCAAATGTTGACACATTTAATTTTGTTCCAGAGGTCTCCAAGACTAGCCTCAGTTCTTTTCATTCTTTTTACTGTATTCTGCTCTTCAGCAGTAATTTCCACCATTTTATCTTCCAGCTCACTGATGTGTTCTTTGCTTCAGATGTCCTGCTACGGATTCCTTCTAGAGTATGTTTAATTTCAGTAATTGTATGTTTATCTCTGTACATTTATTCTTTAATTCTTCTAGGTCTTTGTTAATCAATTCTTGTGTTTTCTTCATTCTGTTTGCAAGGTTTTTGATTGTCTTTACTATCATGCTTGTGAATTCTTTTTCAGGTGGTTTGCCTATTTCCCCTTCATTTATTTGGACTTCTGTGTTTCTAGTTTTTTCCTTCATTTGTTCAGTATTTCTCTGCCTGTTCATTATTATTATTTTTAAAGCTTATTGTGTTTGAAGTCTCCTTTTCCCAGGCTTTAAGGTTGAAATCTTTCTTCCTTTTGGTTTCTGCCCTCATAAGGTTGGTCCAGTGGTTTGTGTAAGCTTTGCACAGGGTGAGATTTGTGCTGAGTTTCTTTGCTTTTCCTCTGATGGGCAGGGCTGAGTGAGGTGGGAATCCCGTCTGCTAATGATCGGGTGTGTATTTTTGTCTTATTTGTTGTTTGGAAGAGGTGTCCTGCACAGGGCACTCCTGGTAGCTGTGTGATTCCAGGTCTTGTATTGAAGTGGTTTCCTTGGTGGGAGTGCTCACTATTTAATATTCCCTAGAGTTAGGAGTTCTCTGGTAGTCTCGGGTCCTGGAGTCAGTGTTTCCAGTCCAAAGGCTCACGGCTTGATCTCTGGTCTCCTGTTGCTAGCGGCTCCACATTTCATCTGGAAAGAACATAAATCTGGCAACCTCACTTCAGGCCTAGCCCATCCACCCAGTGTCCAACATTCCGATGTGCTTCTCTGTAAAAGCAGTGGAATCAATCTTCTCCTGGGGTCCCTTTGAAGAGCCATGGTTCCGGCGAAGATTAAGGCCGTAATCCTGGAAGACCGTCTTGGTGCTGGAATAGGGAACCCGCAGCCACTGGGCTTGTGGACAGACAGCCAGAGCCAGGGGGGTGAGCACAGGGTGAGGATGGAGAGCCAGCAGGTGGAGTAAGGGGCCACACAACTCGTTTTCCCCTGGTGTCAGACACATCTGTCTGAGAAGGTGATGCTTTTGAACTGTGGTGTTGGAGAAGACTCTTGGGAGTCCCCTGGACTCCAAGGAGATCAAACCAGTCAATCCTAAAGGAAATCAGTCCTGAATATTCACTGGAAGGACTGATGCTGAAGCTGAAACTCCAAAACTTTGGCTGCCTGATGCCAAGAACTGACTCATTAGAGAAGACCCTGAAGCTGGGAAAGATTGAAGGCAGGATGAGGTGATTGGATGGCATCACTGACTCCATGGACATGACTTTGAGCAAGCTCTGGGAGTTGGTGATGGACAAGGAAGCATGGCGTGCTGCAGTCCATGGGGTCGCAAAGAGTCGGACACGACTGAACAACTGAACTGAACTGATAAGGAACCCTGTGTCCATTTAGCAGGCACTCCACATTTCCCCCTCCTCTCAGACCCTGACAACTTCAGATTAATCTGCAGGTTAATATCTCCATGAATTTGCCTATATTAATGATGTTGTTCACTCAATGGTGTCGGACCCCATGGACCCCATGGACTTCGTGACCCCATGGACTGCAGCACACCAGGCTTCTGTGTCCTTCACCATCTCCCAGAACTTATTTAAACTCATGCCCATCAAGTTGGCGATGCCATCCAGCTATCTCATCCTCTGTCATCCCCTTCTCCTCCTGCCTTCGATCTTTTCCAGCATCACGGTCTTTTCTAGTGAGCTGGCTCTTCCCATCAGGTGGCCAATGTATTGGAGCTTCAGCTTCAGCATCAGTCCTTCCAGTGAATATTCAGGACTGGTCTCCTTTAGAATGGACTGGTTGGATCTCCTTGCAGTCCAAGGGACTGACCAGAGTCTTCTCCAACACCACAGTTCAAAAGCATCAGTTCTTCGGTGCTCAGCCTTCTTTATGGCCCAATAACCTAATACAGGCTATATGGCTTTCATGGCCTATTTAATAACATATCTAAATGCAGTCGTGCAACGCGTAGCTCTGTGTCTATTTTTTTCACTTGGCACAATGTGTTCCGCGTTCACCCATGCTGTAGCATATGTCAGTGCATCCTTCCCTTTTTGGCTGGATAAAATTCCGATGTATAGATACATTTTGTTATCTCCCTCAGTTGATAGACATTTGAGTGGTCTCCACTTCTTTGGCTGATTTTATTAGAGAATTCCGTACACTTATGTTTAATGTAATTACTGATAAACAAGAACTTCCTTCTGCCGACTTTGCTACTTGTTTTCTATTTGTCTTAAGTATTTTTGTTCTGGGGAGGAGGGAACATATACATATATTTTTTATTATCTTATTGGTTGTTCTGTGTATTACAAGTAACATCTTAATTTATAATAATCTAGTCTGAATTAGTGGGGGAAGGCAATGGCACCCCACCCCAGTGCTCTTGCCTGGAGGATCCCATGGACGGGGGAGCCTGGTAGGCTGCAGTCCATGGGGTCGCTAAGAGTCGGACACGACTGAGAGACTTCACTTTCAGTTTTCACTTTCATGCATTGCAGAAGGAAATGGCAACCCACTCCAGTGTTCTTGCCTGGAGAATCCCAGGGACGGAGCCTAGTGGGCTGCCGTCTATGGGATCACACAGAGTCAGACACGACTGAAGCGACTTAGCAGCAGCAGTCTGAATTAATATGCACAGTTTCAATAGCTTACAAAACTTTGCTCCCACTTAGTCCCATCCCCACCCCCATATGTTGTTTTTGTCACAGATCACAAGTGTGTGGACCACGGGGTCCTCCCAGGGCCAGGGTCAGGGGTGCGGAAGGGGAGGAGGGGCCTCTCTGATGCACTTCATCATCTGACATCAAATCTCAACTCCACACACGGTCACACATGTCCATGGCAAACAGCCCAGCGCCAAAAAGAAGGCAGGACGAGGCCAGAGCTGTCAGCCCCCGGGACCGAAAGCCCTAATGGTTGCTTGCTTCTTCCCTCCGGTGCCCACGAGTGAAGACCTGGCTGTAATAAGGAGGCATTTATTGGGGGTTGGTTTGGGGTGTGCAGCCCAGATCCAAGCACTGGAACTGTGAGCTGCAGCCTACAAGATGCGGGCTTAGAGAGGCGGCACACAGCTTGCTGACAGCAGATGCTTCCCAAGGATCCGGATCGGAGCTGGAAGAAGCTGAGTGGGTATGGGTGGGGACTTCGAAGCTGCAAGGTTGCAGCTGGCCGCTGCTCAGAGGTGCTGTTTTGACAGGGCTGGTGGTGTCCTTGAGTTTGATGCAGTTCAGAGAACTGCGAGCTCTCAGTGATGCAGGAAGTGTCTGAGCCACATCCACACTGGACTCCTGGCAGTGCTGGGGGTGCCTGGACCCTGTATGGCTTGTGCTCAGTCGCTTCAGCCGTGTCTGACCCTTTGTGACCCCATGGGCTGCAGCCCGCCAGGCTCCTCTGTCCATGGGATTCTCCAGGCAAGAATACTGCGGCGGGTTGCCATTTCCTCCTCCAACCTGGACCATAGCTACTCCGTTTTTATTTTTTACAAAAATCATGCTAAATGTGTCCCCTCCTCCCACCCCTCCTCCCACCCCTCCTCCCCCTCTGCCTCCTGTCTTCCTGCCTCCCTCCTCCTCTCCCTCCCTCTGTGACAGGAGTTTGGGGTGTATGAGTGCCCCAGCACTGCGGCTCTGAAGACAGTTGACTCGTGGACCATCTTGCCTGCAGGGCGGAGGAGCGAGCACTGTCCCCACAGCAACAGCTGTGCCTCCTCCCGCAGGGCTCATCCAAAGGGAAGGAAAGACTGCGTTTCCTAGTGAGGTGGTGTTTGCAGAGAACTGGATGGTGGCAGCCGAAGCAGGGCCTCCTCACAGCCCAGCCGACTCAGTCGCCAGGGCCTCGGCTCAGCGAGCAAAGCTCGTCTTCCAGCACAGGTGCCCCAGGAACCCCCAGACCCACTGCGGGTGGGAAGCCAATTCTCCCTGGGGCCGCAGGGCGGCCCTGCAGACCTGGATCAGCTCAGGATCTCCAGGCCCAGGAGTCATCGGGAGCAGACTGTGGTGCAAACCCTCAGGCACAGAACCAAAGGCAGAGAGCTGCCACGTGGCGGGGGGGGGGGGGGGGGGGGGGGCGCAGGCGCAGGCACAGGCAAATGAGAAAGAGCGCAGACCGCAGGAGGGGGCGGGGGTGACGGGGGTCGGGGTGCGGGTTCCAGGCAGTGTGGAAGGCACTGGCTCACACCAGAAACTCGCTCTGAGAGGGACCCAGAATGACTGGTGCGCGTGGACCTGCGTCCTGCCCAAAGGCAGGTTCTACCTAACGCCATCTGGCGGGTGCAACCTGCTTTGGAAGCGGGAGTCTGCAGATGTCAAGTTAAAACGAGGTCCTTAGGTGGTCTTGAGCCAAGCTGACAGACGTCCTTATGAGCAGAAGGAAACGTGGACACAGACACAGAGCAGCCACATGGCGAGGGAGGCGGAGACAGGAAGGCCATGGCTGCAAGCCCAGCACTGCCCCAGGCCGCCAGGCACCTGGAAGCCAAAGGACCGGAAGGGCCTGCCCTGGAGCCACTGGGGGCCTTGACCTCTGGGCTCGGGGCTGAATGAGCACCCCCGCTGCGTGGCTTTGCTGCGGGGAGCTGGCCGAGAGCTCAACCCCCTGTTGCCTTTAATCATCTTTATTCTTAATTTGGAGGGGCTTTGGGGAAACAAGTCTCTCTTGTAGTAGAAAACCCACGTCTGCCTTTCACCAGTCTGTTCCATTCTCCCTGCTTTTTTTCTTCTGTTACTTTGAAGGAAAATGAAAATGAATGCTATGAAACTAGCACCTGCCTTGCCACAGCCTTGTGATGGAGTCACTTCTGTTTTTATCTGCCCCCTTCATCCTCCTGTTTCCTCAGCATTACTCGCCCCCTGAACATGGGCTCTCAGTTCAGTTCAGCTCAGTCGCTCAGTCGTGTCTGACTCTTTGCGACCCCATGAATCGCAGCACGCCAGGCCTCCCTGTCCATCACCAACTCTCGGAGTTCACTCAAACTCAACATCCATCGAGTCGGTGATGCCATCCGGCCATCTTATCCTCTGTTGTCCCCGTCTCCTCCTGCCCCCAATCCTTCCCAGGATCAGAGTCTTTTCCAGTGAGTCAACTCTTCGCATGAAATGGCCAAAGTATTGGAGTTTCAGCTTTAGCGTCAGCCCTTCCAGTGAACACCCTGGACTGGCCTCCTTTAGGATGGACTGGTCAGATCTCCTTGCAGTCCAAGGGGCTCTCAAAAGTCTTCTCCAACACCACAGTTCAAAAGCATCAATTCTTCGGTGCTCAGCCTTCTTCACAGTCCAACTCTCACATCCATACATGACCACTGGAAAAACCATAGCCTTGACTAGATGGAACTTTGTTGGCAAAGTAATGTCTCTACTTTTGAATAGGCTATCTAGGTTGGTCATAACTTTCCTTCCAAGGAGTAAGCGTCTTTTAATTTCATGGCTGCAATTACCATCTGCAGTGATTTGCTGCTGCTGCTGCTAAGTTGCTTCAGTCGTGTCCAACTCTGTGCGACCCCATAGACAGCAGCCCATCAGGCTCTGCCATCCCTGGAATTCTCCAGGCAAGAACACTGGAGTGGGTTGCCATTTCCTTCTCCATTGCGTGAAAGTGAAGTCGCTCAGTCGCGGCCAACTCTTAGCGACCCCATGGACTGCAGCCTACCGGGCTCCTCCATCCATCGGATTTTCTAGGCAAGAATACTGGAGTGGCTTGCCATTGCCTTCTCCTGCAGTGATTTGGAGCCCCCAAAAATAAAGTCTGACACTGTTTCCACTGTTTCCCCATCTATTTCCCATGAAGTGATGGGACCGGATGCCATGATCTCCATTTTCTGAACGTTGAGCTTTAAGCAACTTTTTCACTCTCCTCTTTCACTTTCATCAAGAGGCTTTTTAGTTTCTCTTCACTTTCTGCCATAAGGGTGGTGTCATCTGCATATCTGAGGTTATTGATATTTCTCCCAGCCATCTTGATTCCAGCATGTGCTTCTTCCAGACCAGCGTTTCTCATGATGTACTCTGCATAGAAGTTAAATAAGCAGGGTGACAAGATACAGCCTTGATGTACTCCTTTTCCTATTTGGAACCAGTCTGTTGTTCCATGTCCAGTTCTAACTGTTGCTTCCTGACCTGCATATAGGTTTCTCAAGAGGCAGGTCAGGTGGTCTGGTATTCCCATCTCTTTTAGAATTTTCCACAGTTTATTGTGATCCACACAGTCAAAGGCTTTGGCACAGTCAATAAAGCAGAAATGTTTTTCTGGAACTCTCTTGCTCTTTTGATGATCCAGTGGATGTTGGCAATTTGATCTCTGCTTCCTCTGCCTTTTCTAAATCCAGCTTGAACATCTGGAAGTGCCGTCCCAAAGGACTCTCACTGGGTGAGAGGTGGACGGCGGGTGAGGAGCTGGCAGCTGCTTTTGGAAGTTTGGTACTTCTCTATTTCCTGGGTTGCTATCGTAAGATTGCATAATTTTTTTTATTAAGAACAGTACTGTCTGAGCAGATTGAAAGAGCTCAGACAGACCTGGGGGCTGCGGGTGTGGAGCCTGCTGCTGGGCAGGACAGCAGGTGCTTCTGGAGCAGGGCCCACAGAAGCCCCTACGGAAGCCCCTCTCTCTCACTGCTAAGTGTTGCTTTGTACCATTTCATTGATTCAAAAATCTTGAGAGCACACCATCTTGAACTGGTGTGCTGGTTCCCTAGTGTAACCAAGCAGGGTCCTGCCGGGCCTTGCGGGGGCCACGTCCCCGGCCTGCCTCTTGTTTACAGACAAGCTTCAGCCTCCTAGGCCTTCCCTGGATTCCAAAGAGCAAATTTAACTGAAGTGACAAAACGCAGAAACGAAAACAGTCAACAAGACAAAATAAGAGTAGTTTAGACGTGAAGTCGAGGACCTTGAGTGCTTCCTCCAAGGCTGCAGTTAACATCCTGCAGTTAACATCGTGAGCCCTATCTCTGAGCAGTCATGCCCACGCTGAGCGCCCCACCAGGTGGGAGAGGTTACACACTCTGCCTACCAGGAAACGCACCTCAGACCCCAGGCCGCTTGGAACGAGAAAACTGATTGCTGAGATTCCAGAAACGTCTCCCGGTTGCCCCCAACCGATCAGAGAACAAACGTGCAGAGGCTCGGCAGGCAGCCTGCAGCCCCCACCCCCAGGCTGCCCACTGCCTTGGTGGGCTCCGTGCTGGGCGCCCGACAACAAACGCTGCACTTTCCTTCACCACGACTGGGGCCGTGGATGGGCTTACTGCACACGGGCCGGAGGGTTCAGGTTTGCTTCCAGAAGTCCAGGGGACCACGTGTGGGTAGCATAACAATGAACCCACGAGCCAGGTGGCTTCTGACAACAGAGGTTTATTGTCCTGCAGTCAAGGAGGGCAGAGATCTGAGATCAAGGTGGCCTCAGGGCCGCACTCCTTCCGCATGCTCCCAGGCAGGGTCCTTCCTGCCTCCTCCAGCTTCTGAGAGTCCTAGGAGTTCCCTGGATAAACGCTGCAGACTCCAGTCTCTGCCTCCATCACCACACGTGCTCTCGTCCTTCTTGCCTGCCTATAAGGACACTGGTCATGTTGGACCAAGGGCCCAGCCTGCTCTGGTGTGACTTCGTCTTACCTGTATCTGCGATGACCCTGTGTCCAATTCAGGTCACTTCCTGAGTACCTGGAGGTCAGAACGTCAGCATATCTCACTGCTGGGTGCAATTCACCCCCGAATACCTGGTTGGGGTCCAACATGCCAGAGGGCCTCTCACCTCCTCAGCAGATCCATCTTTCTCCAGAGCTGTCCATCAGAGCTGGTGGAGATGCCCCCGGCCCCAGCTGGAGATGCCAGGTGTGGAGAAGTCTGAGGGTGGGCACTGGCCAGCGAGCCTTCGGCTCAGCGCTGCAGGACGTTCCGGGGGTCCACTGCTCATGGGCGCTTTCTGTGCACGCTCATGGGCGCCCCCATGACCTTTGCTCACGTGCCGCTTCTGTGTTGATATCATTCATAACCATTATCATTATTAAAATCAAAGTCATTGTTTTTAAAGGCACAGATAATTGTTTAAAACTTTATTTTTAAAACCCTCCAGCTCACTAATGTACCCTTACACTCAGCTGTAAACATCAGCAATGTTTTTGCTCTTGATTGCTCCTTGTATCCAAGATTTGGTTTTGTCTTTGCTTTAACGATTCTTTCAGAGAGCTTGAGCGTAAACTTTTGGAATCCTTGTATGCAGGAAACAAGAAATCTCCTGGCTGGTCCTGAACGACCCCTTGGCTGGGCATGGAACGCCAGCTGCATGTTCTTCCCCTCGGCATCTGGAGCCACTGCTCAGCGGTGCTGAGGAGAAGTCTGCTGTCAGTGAGGTTACTGTTCATGTGTGGGCAATGGACTTTGATCTCTAGTGACTTTTTTGATGGGATATGCAGTCACAATTCACTCATTCAAAAATATCAATTGAGCACTTCCTGTATGCTGGGGCCGCGCCAGTGGCTGGGCACGTGGCCAGGAACCAGAGAGACAAAGCCTGGCTTGTGGAGCTGCCAGGCCACGGGGCACGGGGAGCAGATCCCATAATGCCAGGCGCTGACAAGGGCCAGGGAGAAAGCCAGGAAGGAGCAGTTCAGGGAGGACATGGGGCGTGCAGGGCGTCCCTCTGCGGAGGGCCTCGATGGAGCAGGCCGCAGAGTGGAGCCTCCTGCTCCACTGTGGTGTGTCCCCTGCTCAGCCAGCGGCCCCTCCAGCCTGCTGGTCCAGCTCCTCTGGGTCCTGCCGCTCGCGCCGCCCAGCCCCTGCAGCGCTCCTAGAGCGTGGATGCTGCTGCTCTCTGATTTGTCCTTCTTGCTTTCTTACCTCTTTATCCCCAGGGCTGGATTCCAGAAAAACTTCTGTGTGCGTGTGCTGCTAGCTCCTTGGCCCCTCAGCTACGCTTTCCAATCAACCCAACTTAACCTAAAAGAGAGTAACCTCTGCGGGTAATGGATTCTTCCCCACGCCAAGCTGCTCTTGCTTTGCAGACAGAACTCCTCCTGCTGACCCAGTGTTTAGGGCGTGGGGGTCCAGTCTGGTGCAGAGTAGCACCTAGAATGCCAGGCCTTGTGGTGTGGGCATGCCTGCAACCCCAAGGGTCCCCAGCTGCTGTGTTCTGACCGTCTCTCCAAACCTGCTCCCCTCGGCCCACCTGAAGGAAGACCCCTCATGCTGGGGGAAGGTGCACAGAGACCAGCTGACCTGGCACTCCTCAGGCCCTTCCTGCTCCAGGCTCCGCTTTCCCTCACCCCCACACCTGGCACAGACACACTCTGAGCTTCCCCACTGTCCGTCTTGGCCACTCACTCGCCCACCCGGGGATCCGCCCGCCTGCAGAGCCCTCTGTGCAGCTCCTGTCGCCTTCCCAGCCTTCCTCAGGGCTGGCCCTCCCAGAAAGTGGCCTCCTGTTTCCGCCACCGTCCATCCTGAGGAGCCCAGGTAGGCTGAGGACACAGGGCCTCTGACCAGGGGGCTAGATGGCAGGTCAGGGTTTGCCCAAAAGGGAGGAGGGTGGAAGAGGCCTACAGCAGCTCTGGGTGCCATTGCAGTTGGTCTGCTGGCGGGGGTAAGGGGCCAGGAAGCTTTCTCACTGCACAGAAATGGCTTCTCCTCCTCCAGCAGGAAGCGTGGGCGGTGCCTGGGGATGGCTGTGGCCGTGACTCGGGATGAACAGGTGGAGACCCTGGATTCCCCCGCCCCTACCCTGTCAGGCACAGAAGCCCCACAGGCTTGGGAGAGCTGCTGTTTCCCCTGCAAACCCTTGCTGGGAGGGTCGACAAAGATTCCCCGGCCCTTAGACCCTCACTTCCCCAATTCAAGCTTAGATTGTTCGGTGAGATGAGAGCTGAGCCTTCTGTGTGGCGCTGACCACCCAAGGAACCAAGGCCACGGAAGATGCTGACCACTCAGGAGCTGGGGACTCCGCCACCTCCCCTGCGCTGGGTGGGGGGTGGGCATCGGTGGGCATCGGGGCTTGGGAAAGGGTCTCCTCCTCGGGAGGGCAGACGGGGATGGAGCACGGATGAGCCAGGGTCTGCCGGCCGCTCCCAGCAGAGCCCACCTCCAGATGAAGTCCCTGGAAAGTGCTGTCCTCCACGTCCCCGCTCCGCCAGGAGGCCTTTCACGCTGTCACCGCCGATTTCTGCTCCCGTTCTCAGCTCCTAGGTTCTGCTCAGATAAACTTCCGCTTTCCTTTCCAGATGGTTATCCGGCATTTCTGACGCATACGTGTCCATTTTCCTGAGTCCTGTGGAAAGCTGCTGTTGCCAGGAGTGGAACATGGACTCCAGGGCTCAGGGCCAGTTTGGTTCTGGGGCCTCCGCTAGGCAGCAGGTGTGGCCAGGGGCTCGTGGTCTCTGAGCCTGCTTCTCCGCTCGTGGCATTCGAGGCTACAGTAGCACCTTCCTTGTGGGCAGCTGGGAGTTCCCGGATCTTAGTTCCCTGACCAGAGATCAAACCCATGCCCCTGCAGTGGTAGTGCGAACTCTTAACCACTGACTGCCCGGGCCATCCCCTCTTTGAGGGCTGTTGGGAGGATAAAGAGGGCTGAGAGAAGACGGGTGTTCGACAAGACTCTCTTTTGGTCAGCTGGAAGGTTAAAGCAGGTTGATGGGAAATTCGTCCCCACGGGTGGGGCATGGCTGCTGTCCAGCCGCTCAGTCGTGTCCGACTCTGCGACCCCGTGGACAGCAGCATGCCAGGCTTCCCTGCCCATCACCAACTCCCCGAGCTTCCTCAAACTCATGTCCATCAAGTCGGTGATGCCAGCCAACCATCTCATCCTCTGTCGGCCCCTTCTCCTCCTGCCTTCAATCCTTCCCAGCATCGGGGTCTTTTCCAGTGAGCTGGCTCTTCTGGCCAAAGTATTGGAGCTTCAGCATCAATCCTTCCAATGAATACTCAGGACTGATTTCCTTTAGGATTGACTGGCTCGATCTGCTTTCAGTCCAAGGGACCCTCAACAGTCTTCTTCAACACCACAGTTCAAAAGGATCAGTTCTTCGGCACTCAGCCTTCTTTATGGTCCAACTCTCACATTCGTACATGACCACTGGGAAAACCATAGTTTTGACTATATGGACTTTTGTCAGCAAAGTGATGTCTCTGCTTTTTAATATGCTGTCTAGGTTTCTCATAGCTTTTCTTCCAAGGAACGAGCATCTTTTAATTTCATGGCTGCAGTCACTGTCCATAGTGATTTTGGAGGCCAAGAAAATAAAATATGCCAGTGTTTCCGTTTTTTCCCGTCTATTTGCCATGAAGTGATGGGACTGGATGCCATGGTCTTAGTTTTTTGAATGGAGCCAGGGGGAGGAGAACAGGAGGGGGTGAAATGGCCATGGAAAATGGAGGCTATGAACCCTTGCCTCTTCCTAGCCAGAGATCAGCAGTGGTGGGCACAGCGTGGTCATTTGACCCCCACTAGGCCCTATGTGGGGTCTACAGAGGACCAGGCTGATATGCCTGGAGGGCATAGTGTTGGGAGGGCAGGGAGGAGCGCTGCCTGCTTTGGTCTGAAATACCAGCAGGAGTGTTTACAGGGCGGACTTGGAAAGGGCTTATTACCAAGGAGAACCTCACCTGCACCCTGAAGGATCGGCCCTGAGGCTGCCCCTCTTCGGCCTTTGGGCCGGTCTCCAGGGCCACCTGGTGACCCTCCCCAGTCTCTCTCCCAGGGTGCATCACCCCAGCACCAGCTCCAGGCCGCCTAGCAATCCCCAATGTCTCTCCCACCCGCTAGCAAGCTGTGGACAAGCCCACTGGGGTGGACTTCAGGGCCGTTGTGGCGCCCCAGGTCTGCGTGTCCTCAGGCTCTGTCTACAGTCTGTCCACTCTGGGACCTCTTCCTTGTGCCTTCATCCTCTCCACTGGCCCTCATCATCTCTGTGCATGTCAGATTTTGCTGATTAGAAAGTGGAATCAGCACAAGAAATATTTAATAAGATACTTAATTATTCTGAGTTAATGAATGAAATGGATCCCATAACAGAACTTCTGGCCCAACATGGCTTCAGTGCAGGCGGTGATGATCTTGCCAACAAGAGTCTGGAGGCTATGGGGTTGATTAGTTTATTTGGTCAGCAAGAGCAGGTCTTTGAACCAGCTCCTCTGGGATTCTCCTTAGCTCTTTCCTCATGGCCTCACTTTGACTGCTACATCTCCTCCCATCACATTCCCCCTACCAGGTCGAAGGAAAATAGTGATGATTGCTTTCCACCACCCACCTTCCTTTAAAGAGATGAAACTTTCCCAAACACTACCTGCCTCCTAAACAGAGCTCCTCTCAGCTCTATTGGGCAGAACTGGGTCATGTGTTCTCCCCACCCCCACCATTCCAGAAGAGGAAAGAGAGGGCCATGCCTGCTTTCCTCCAGTCAAGATTCATCCCCTGCGGATGGGCCTACTTTCTGTGAGCCCATTTCATCAGGAGAGCAGGACAGCTGACATTTTATGTATTCGTATTTATTGTATTCGGCATAGAAGAAACAGCTGCTGGGGAAAAGAGCAGCAGTGTTTGCAACGGGAGGCAAGAAGTTCAAGCACCAGAAGCCGAAGGACAAAACAGACTGTCTGGTGGAAAATACAGACAGGAGGGTCGCGGTGCCAGCAAGTGGGGCTGACGTCTCCAAGGATGAGTGCATGACAGAGAAAGGACAAGTGTGTGGTGGGGACAGGCATGGGTGCAGCGGCCAGTACAGCTACCGTTACCAGGCAGCAGTCACCAGGCAGCCACTACTGAGAAACTGCCAGGGTGGTGATTAAAGGCCTGTTAGGCCAGCGGTCAGGGGAGTGGTGGTAGGCAGGCAGAGAGGGGGGTAAGAGGCGGACCCCAGCCTTCACCCCGGAGCCCTCCTGCTCACCCGGCCTCAGGCCAGTGGATGGGGGTGAGGGGACAGGCTAGGGGCTCTGTCCTGCTGGGCTCCACAGCCCTTGCCAATGCTGCCTGCTGGCCAGGCCCAGGCCGAGAGGCCGCAGTGAAGGTCTCCCCAGTCCCCACATTGGGACCTAAGGGCAGCAGCAGTTTGCCTGGCTGCCGTGCGAGGGACCTGACCCCCTGCTGTTTGGAGGGCCTGAGGAGACTGAGGACCAGTTGGGTCCTGGGTGCCTAGCTGCCTCAGAGATGACAGCTGGACAGGGTCTGGGGACCTGGCTCCACGGGCATCACCAGCTGAGATCTGCCTCCTCAGCCCGGCCTGGGTGCTAGTGGGAGGACCCAGACTGGGTGCTGGACGAAGACTCCTGGGCAGGCTGACTGACCCTAGCAGGGAGCGCCCCCCACCCCCACCCTGGCTTAGCCAGGAAGGACGTGGACCTTGGAGGGTGAAAGTTGAGCCTTGAGACCTTGTCTTTTCTTGTCAGAACAGAGAATGGCATTCATTTAGAGACGTTTACAGGAACACTGTTACCTGATCATGACCTGACCTCAAGAACAAAATCTGACACCAGGAAGTTTGCAACACGTACCACGCCTCACCTCACTTTTCCCAGGAAAGGGCTTTGCTGAAACCTTGGGGGAGTTTGAGGTTTTTAAGGCGGGAGCCACGCGTCTCCTCGCATCGTGCAGCAATAAACCTTTCTCTGCTCCAGATTCCGAGGATTCAGTATCGTTTGGCCTCGCTGTGCCAGTGGCACTCAGACTCAACTGCACAGGAGTGCTGGGACGGTCTAGGCAGCACACACCCGCCTGACCAGATGGTCCGCCCGTTTCCGCTGCTGTCGGACCCTCTGGTGGGAGCCCCCGCCCGCTTCCCAGTATCTCACCTCCTCTATCCTTCTCCACATCTCCTGCAGCCTATCCTCCTGCAGACCGCCTCTCTTTGGCGGACCTCCTGTCCTCCATCCGCTATCAGACGCTATCGGAAGCTGAGAGACCAAAGGGAGCCATTGGAGCCTTAGGCTCCAGGCCGGTTTAACGTCACCATGGCAACCCCTGGAGCGCCCTCCCCCGACCGGCTCTCGGATGCACCGCCCCGCCCCCCAGGGCCTCAGGGACCACGCGGGGAGCGAGGCGGGGCCAGATTGGCAGGGCCGCGTATAAAGGCCGGGCGCCGCCGCGGTCTCCCAGGGAGAGGAGAGGGGAGAGGCGAGACGGCGGTTTTGCCGCGGCTACTGCCGCTTCTCCTTCTCCTCCTCGCCGCCTCTTGGGCCGCCCTTCTGGTGACCAACGCCCATTCGTCCTGCCCCGGGCCTCTGGCCCATACCGTGCACTCCACGTTCATGTTCGCGGCCACTTTGGCTCCGCTAGGTGGGCTTGAGAGTCCATGCACCCGCACGCGGCGCCTGGCGCACCCGCTTCCGCGGACGGAGCTGGCCCGACTCCTCGCCTTGGTGTTCCCCTCCCGCAGCGGGAGATCGGGCGCCGAGAACCGGAGCTCAGGGGACGCTCAGGCCTCTGGGGCCGCACACCGGCTCCGCACATTCCGAAACGCGCCTGGCCTCCAGCTCAACGCTGAGCAGAGGGTTGCCTCCAACCCGGACTCGGACACTTGTAAACCTTGGAGCAGCATCGTACATCGTGTTCCACGAACGACTGTCGCTAAGTCATAGGGAGAGTTCCCGGGACTCCTGCCCATGGCCAGCAAACCTCTCAGTGGGCTCCCCGCGGAGCCGAGGGCAGCCACAGACCAGGGGTCACAGGCTCTTGTGTGGTCACCCACCTAGGGACTTTAAAACCAAGGTCCCTTTGGACTCCAGGCCCGGCAAAGGTCAGTCACTAATGCACACTGGGATTCCCCTGGCCCCCACTGAGCCTGGTGGCCCTACACCTCATCTTACTGCGCTTGAGTGTCCTCATATGGCCGGAAAAGCCCCATCCCACAGTCCGCCATTCCCCAACATGTGCGCAGTTACATGTTCTCCATCCAGGGTCCCCACCTTGGATGCCCTGCTGAGTAGGAGACTGCCACTCACCAACACCAAGAGGCCTTTGGGTGCCCCGCAACTTGGGGAACCAAAGTCCAAGGTCTCTGGCTCAGTCTCCCCCCAGGACAAGGGGCCACCTTTATATGCAGCTGAGAGTGCCCCTGCGGACCCCTGCCCGCTGCCCACCAAGCTGTCTGCAGTTGAGGCCCCTCTCAGCCAAGGGCCATCCAGCAGGAGCAGACAGAAGCCCACAGACCCTCATCTTTTCATGGACCATGAAGCTGGGGTCTGCGCTGAGCACTCCCTGGTCAACAGAGAGCAACAGTCCCCTCACATTAAGGGCCCCCGAAACTCCATCTGCCTGAACGGCCTCCTTCCAACCTCTCTGCACCTGGCAGTGCCTTTGGCGGGGGGCTGCTCCTGGGCTGCCCTCACAACGCCACGAGCGCTCGCCCACCTGCATTCTCCAGCCCCTTTGTTCCCAAGATGGGCTCCCCACTCGGCCAAGGGAAACCTCCCTCCCGCAAAGAGGCCCACCTGCATCTCCACAGCCTTCCAACACTGACCTTCCAACACTGACCCTTCACCCCCTCAAGGGCAGCGGCCAGCCCCCTGGCAATCTGAAATGCTGAAGTGGGGAGCAAAGCTAGCTCTGGCAGAAGAGAGACCAGAGTAATGGGATGCATTTACAAGCAGTTGCTGGGCCACGTCGCATTAGGGCTCCCAGGGAGAAAAATGCCAACTTCGGCCCCTAGGCCCGGGATCCAGGTCCTCGCCCAGGCGGGAGCAATCCAAGACCACTGGCCTAGGCAGGCCTCAGCCCTCCACCGTGGGGGCCGGGTAGGCGGCTGTCTGTGCAGATGTTGGTGGTGGATACATCCCTGGGAGACAGGCTCGGGAAAGCCAGCACCTCGTGGCTGGTGCTCAGAGCTGTGCAGGGTGTAGTTCCCCAGTGGGTCCCTGCCGAGGTGCTGATGGGCCGCAGGCCTGGAGACCTCTGGCCTAGGACCAGGTTTAGCCGGCTCTTCTGGTGCTGTGTCACCTGGGGTGTCTTGGTTTTCTGGAGAGTTCTCTCCAGCGGGTGAGAGGGATTCCCTGCCTTAGAACAGGAGAAGCTGGAAGAGCTGTCGACTGGACTGAAACTCATGGATAAAGATTTGTATGAGTTTGACAGGAAACTTAAATCTCCTAAGACAGCTTTTCACAGAAAGAGGGAAACTGTGGAAAATTCTGAGAGAGATGGGAATACCAGACCACCTGATCTGCCTCTTGAGAAATCTGTATGCAGGTCAGGAAGCAACAGTTAGAACTGGTCATGGAACAACAGACTGGTTCCAAATAGGAAAAGGAGTACGTCAAGGCTGTATATTGTCACCATGTTTATTTAACTTATATGCAGAGTACATCATGAGAAATGCTGGACTGGAAGAAACACAAGCTGGAATCAAGATTGCCGGGAGAAATATCAATAACCTCAGATATGCAGATGACACCACCCTTATGGCAGAAAGTGAAGAGGAACTCAAAAGCCTCGATGAAAGTGAAAGTGGAGAGTGAAAAGGTTGGCTTAAAGCTCAACATTCAGAAAACAAAGATCATGGCATCTGGTCCCATCACTACATGGGAAATAGATGGAGAAACAGTGGAAACAATGTCAGACTTCATTTTTCTGGGCTCCAAAATCACTGCAGATGGTGACTGCAGCCATGAAATTAAAAGACGCTTACTCCTTGGAAGGAAAGTTA
Organism: Tragelaphus eurycerus; assembly: GCA_935064755.1. Taxonomy (NCBI): domain Eukaryota; kingdom Metazoa; phylum Chordata; class Mammalia; order Artiodactyla; family Bovidae; genus Tragelaphus; species Tragelaphus eurycerus. The sequence continues at coordinate 653,053 of CAKXYN010000033.1, forward strand.
TGACCAACCTAGATAGCATATTCAAAAGCAGAGACATCACTTTGCCAACAAAGTTTCGCCTAGTCCAGGCTATGGTCTTTCCTGTGGTCATGTATGGATGTGAGAGTTGGACTGTGAAGAAGGCTGAGTGCCGAAGAATTGATGCTTTTGAACTGTGGTGTTGGAGAAGACTCTTGAGAATCCCTTGGACTGCAAGGAGATGCAACCAGTCCATTCTGAAGGAGATCAGCCCTGGGATTTCTTTGGAAGGAATGATGCTAAAGCTGAAACTCCAGTATTTTGGCCACCTCATGCGAAGAGTTGACTCATTGGAGAAGACTCTGATGTTGGGAGGGATTGGGGGCAGGAGGAAAAGGGGACGACAGAGGATGAGATGGCTGGATGGCATCACTGACTCGATGAATGTGAGTCTGAGTGACCTCTGAGAGCTGGTGATGGATAGGGAGGCCTGGCGTGCTGCAGTTCATGGGGTTGCAAAGAGTCGGACATGACTGAGTGACTGATCTGATCTGATCTGATTAACAATCTGTCCAGGGAAGTGTCTGAACTGAAGGAATTGCTCAGAATGTCTGAAGAAAACAACCAAAGGTGGAAACATCTGTTTCAGCTGTCCCGGGAAGGACAGGTGTCCCTGGACGTGGCTGATGCTGAGCAGGGCACTCATGGCCATGTCCCAGGAGAGCCCCAGGCCCCACGCACAGAGGACTCGTTGGCTGAGCCGGGGCTGCTTGGGGACAGGTTGTCCCACCTGAGGGGAGGTGGAGGCGCTACAAGAACACGCCTAGCACCTGGGGCGGCAGGAGGCGCGGGTTCGAGAGCTGGAGGGCACCTTCCTCAACTTTCGGGGCTTCCTGGAAGCCTGACAGGTTCACAGTACGAAGGCCGGTTGTCTGAGTACCCCCGCAACCCCGGGAAGGGGGCCTGGAAGCGGGGGCGGAGCCGGCCTGACCTTCACCATGTGTATGAGTTCCTAATAGTAGTGCCGGAAGACAGTGTCCCCTGATGGTGGCTCCGGGATCGAGGGCTGCTCCAACCCACACGTGTCCTCGCCCTCCAGCCAGCCGGGTCTGAACTGCAGATCCCCCAGGATAACGCCTCTCTGACGGGAGGGAAACCAGCAGAGGGGGGCGGCCCGTTTCCTCTGTTGCCCCGACCCTCTGGTGGGAGCCCCCGCCCCCTTCCCAGCATCCCACCTCCTCTATCCTTCTCCACATCTCCTGCAGCCTATCCTCCTGCAGACCGCCTCTCTTTGGCGGACCGCCTGTCCTCCATCCGCTATCCGACGCTATCGGAAGCTGAGAGACCAAAGGGAGCCATTGGAGCGAGCCAGGCAGGTTTAATGTCACCATGGCAACCCCTGGAGCGCCCTCCCCGAACCAGCTCTCAGAGGCACCGCCCCGCCCCCCAGGGCCTCAGGGACCCCGCGGGGACCGGGGCGGGGCCAGATAGGAGGGAGAAGGCGAGGACCGCCCCGCAATTGGCCCGCTGGCGCCCAGCGGTGAATGCCGCCTGACGACTGGCCGGAGGTGCACGTGACGTCACAGAGAGGCGGGGTGACGCACCGGGCGTGTTTAACTGCCGGGCGCCCCTGCTGTGTCGCAGGGAGAGAAGAGCGGAGTGGCGAGATGAGGGTCTGTTGCCGCTCCTGCTTCTCCTCGCCGCCTCTTCGGCCGCCCTTCTGGCGACCAGCGCCCATTCGTCCTGCCCCGGGCCTCTGGCCCATACCGTGAACTCCACGTTCATGTTCGCGGCCACTTTCGCTCCGCTCTGTGGGCTTGCGAGTCCGCGCATCCGCACGCGGCGCCTGGCGCACCTGCTCCCGCGGTCGGAGCTGGCCCGACTCCTCACCTTGGTGTTTCCCTCCCGCAGCGGGAGATCGGGCGCCGAGAACCGGAGCGCAGGGGACCCTCAGGCCTCGGGGGCCGCACTCTGGCTGCGCACACTCCAGCGGAGCGCCCCCGAAACGCGCCTGGCCTCCAGCTCAGCGCTGAGCAGAGGGCGGCCTCCAACCCCGACTCGGACGCTCATCGACCTTGGAGCAGCGCCGCACTACAGGTCCAGGTGTTGTAGCCACGCGTTCCGGGAAACAACTCAGTCAGAAGGACATTGCAGATGGTGGAGGGCAGATTATTACACCGGCAGGCCCAAGGCAGAGTCTCCTCTTAGCCAAGAACTCCGACCAGGGTTTGTGAAAACCTTAGATACCCTAAGTGTACGTGCCCAAACGCACCTCCCCAAATTCCTTGAAACTAGTCTGCACAAGGTAAAAGAGAAATACCATCGAAGTTAAGCCATGATTCATGTGTCATAAGCCTAGATAGTTGAACAGTGAACATTTATCCATAGACCTCTGGTCATAGCCCGCTAAGCATAATGGGGTTTACGACTTTGTTCCGTTAGTGATAATTAGCATATTCCTTTAGACGAGGAACAGTCTGAGTACTAGTCCCAAGGCTCCTTCATCCAGGGGTCTGGTTTTCCATTGGTATGCTGTTTCCATAGATACTGGGCATATAGCTCAAAGTCCATACTCCGACCCAAGATGGAGTCCTGCTTTCAAGATAGAGCCCCTTATGATTCCTCCTTCACAGGGTCCCCACCTGGGACATCCTGTTCCACGAACGACTGTCGTTGACTCATAGGGAGAGTTCCCGGGACTCCTGCCCACGGCCAGCAAACCTCTCAGTGGGCTCCCCGCAGAGCCGAGGGCAGCCACAGACCAGCGGCCACAGGCTCCCACCAAGGGACCTTAAAACCAAGGTCCCCTTGGACTCCAGCCCCTTGGAGCTGGCCCGACTCTTCGCTTTGGTGTTCCCGTCCCGCAGCGGGAGATCGGGCGCCGAGAACCAGAGCGCAGGGGACCCTCAGGCCTCTGGGGCCGCACACTGGCTCCACACACTGCAGCGTAGCGCCCCCGAAATGTGCCTGGCCTCCAACTAGGCCCTAAGTGTACGTGCCCATCTCCACAGCCCTGCAGACCCTCCAGGCCTTCCAACACTGACCCCTCACCCCCTCAAGGGCAGTGGCCATCCCTCGCACCCCCTCATTCAGGACCCTTCCCACGTGCAGGCCGGAAACCCAGCCCAGAGCTTTCCCATGATGACACCCGAGTCCTTGTCTGCCTGTGGCCCTCGATGCCTTTGTTCAGCCCAGGGGAGCTGGCTGGAAGGGGCTGCTACCTGGTGGAAGAGAAATACTTCATTCCTGTCAGTGTGCACCTCACCTCTGCGCACTTCTCCCAGAAGCAGCGCCCAGAGCCTGCAGAGGGTGAGGAGGCTGGCCTCGGAACCCTCCCAAAGCTGCCAGGCAACCTTGGCCCCAACTGGCTCCCTGATGCCCAGGTGGCGCCCCGACCCCCAGAAAGGGAAGGGCTGGCTCCAGCAGCCCCTCACCCCCAGCAGCAGTTCAATCACTCGGTGAGGCTGGCAGGAGACCGGGAAATGGGGGCGGGAGAGGCACCTGCATCCAGAGAAGCAAGGCGTCCTCACCCAGTCGGGACCAACACGAGAGCCCTGGCCCCAGCGGGCCTCGGCCTTCCACCACGGCTGTCTCTGCAGGCTTTGGTGGTGGCTGCGTTCCTGGGAGACAGGCTCAGAAACGCCATTGTCTCGTGGCCGGTGCTTGGAGCTGTGCAGGGTGTGGTCCCCCTGGTGGATCTCAGTGCTGAGGTACTGATGGGCCGTGGGCCTGGAGACCGCTGGCCTGAGACCAGGTTTAGCTGGCTTTTCCAGTGCTGGGGTGTCTTGGTCTTCTGGAGAGTTCTTTCCAGAGGGCGAGAGGGATGCCCTGCCTCCAGATAGGAGAGGCTGAAAGAGCTGCCGAGTGGAATGGCTGACTTCTGAGCAGGGCACCCATGGCCATGTCCCAGGAGAGCCCCAGGCCCCACGCACAGAGGACTCATTGGCTGAGCTGGGGCTGCTCAAGGACAGGTTCTCCCACCTGGAGAGGGAGGTGGGGGTGCTACAAGAACAGGCTGAGCACCTGAGGCGGCGGGTGGTGCAGGTTTGAGAGCTGGAGGGCTTCTTCCTCAACTTCCTGGGCTTCCTGGAAGCCTGTGCCCCGGGACAGGTTCACAGCACAAAGGCGGTCATCTCTGCGCCCCCCAACCCTGGGAAGGAGCTGGCCTGACCAGCACGTGTATGAGTTGTGAATAAATAGTTGTGTTGGAAGACAGTGTCCCATGATGGTTGCGCCGGGATCGAGGGCTGCTCCAGCCCACACTTGTCCTCACCCTCCAGCCAGCCAGGCCTGAACTGCAGATCCCTCAGGCTCACAGCCAGCTCCGGGTGCCACTCTGACGGAAGGGAAATCAGCAGAGGGGAGCCGCACCTGGGGATTCCAACAGAGACCCTTTCTGGTGGAGGCATCCCAGCCAGTTGGTGGCAGAACTTGGGTTTGGACCTCAACGCTGTGGCAGCAGGTGCCAGGCTAACGCAGACCTCCAGGGAGCAAATGTGGTGGGGGGTGGGCGAGGCCAGGCTGGAGACAGATTGGGGCGCCGGCTGCCCTGGGTTTGTGGGGACAGAACACAGCGCCGGGGCTCGGATGGCCCGTGCTCAGCGCACCCGGGGGCGGGGCCCAAGGCAGTCCCAGGAGGAAGGATGTGGAGATGCACGGTGGGGGCCGCCACTGGGCTGTCCACTCAGCCCAGCCTCCAGGCCTGGGACGGAAGGTGCTTGCAGCCCTGGGGAGCTGCAGCCTGGCCAGGCATCTGCGTGGGGACTGAGCATGGTGGGCCAGCGGCTTGAGGCCTCTCCCCAACCAGGGTTCTCTGTCAGGGGCACAGAGCCTGTGGGCAGTTCTCCAGAACTGATGAGGTGTGGCTGTGGACGATCTCGGCAGCAACAGCCAAACATCCTGACATGCTGACTGTGGTCCCGCCAGCTGTGCACCAGGACCCGTCTTTCCGAGAGGGACTGGGCCGTCGGGTAGCCCCCAGGCCCGGCCCCCGGCCACCCTCCAGGACTCACTTCCCACGGCAAGGCAGAAGGGACCGCATTGAGTCAGGTTCTCTGGGGAGGCTCTTTGGGGTTTCCCCTGGGAGCGATTGCTAGGTCCGGCGTAACTTGCTGAGCGGCCCGTCCCACTTGCAAAGTGGGAGGGCTCCATCTTGTCCACACCTTCACTGACACTGACACTTGTTACTTTCTTTTTGGATGATTTTGTTTTTTCTGGCTTTGGATTTTTGTTTGGCAACTGGAGGTCAGACTTCTCCTTTATCTCCTCATCCTTCAGCTGCACGGATGTAGGACATGCCCGCAGGAGAAAAACAGGCACGTTTTATTTATTAATAACACAATTCTACATGGGCGTGGGGGAGAACCACGCCCTGAGAGGTGACGAGGTGTTACTAAGAAGATTGAACAGCAGAGTGGCACTCTGAGGAAAGAAGCGGAAAGATCCGAGGCGGGGGTCTTCCACGAGTCTGTGCGGGTCTGCTTGCTGAGCCCTCGCCCAGTCACCCCTCTCTGGTGTCCTCCACACGGGCTCTCACCTCTGCTTCCGGAAAGACAAGGGCTGTGAGGCCGCCCTTCCTGCGCCTGCTGTGTCTCGAGTGCCTTTAACACCGAAGAGCCCGAGTGTCACCGCACTGCGTGGCGCGCACATCTGAGCCCCTGCCCGGGGATGCTGGGTGTTCTTTGCTGTGCTTGTTGCTGTTCCTATGTCTTTTTTTGGTCTGTCTTTGTCACCGAGTCGAGCTCTTCTGTGTTGGAGATATGTCTCCGGGACTTGGAAATGGCGAACCTGAAAGAACAACACTTGGACAGCCTCTGCAAGGACTGACAAGTTTATTTCTGCAGTCAAGCCTTTTTATAGGAGCAAGGAACAAAGAGCTTAGAGCATACAGCCAGCAGAACACGTACAAGGCTAGGATATAATCAGTAAAAGATAATTCAAGGAACAGCGCATTCTTAATGATCCATGTATTTATCCATGACCCATTTTCTCAAGCAACGTCTTTAATGTTTAATTGTTAAATCTAGGCGCCAAGCATAGCCAAAGGCAGGAAATGTTCTTCAGCAATCAGTACGCAAATGCCTGGGTACTTCTGGCCCTTCGCCATTTTCCCACGGACTTTCTCCTTCAAGGCTATTTAGCACTGTGCCTCCCAACAATTTGTATTCTAGACACAGTCCACGATTTGCAGGTATTTTCCCCATTCTGAAAATCGCATGGGCAGAGTATCCTGGTGGGCTGCAGTCCATGGGGTCGCTGAGGGTCGGACACAACTGAACAACTTCACTTTGACTTTTCACTTTCCTGCATTGGAGAAGGAAATGCAACCCACCCCAGTGTTCTTGCCTGGAGAATCCCAGGGACGGAAGAGCCTGGTGGGCTGCCATCTGTGGGGTCGCACAGAGTCAGAAACGACTGAAGTGACTTAGCAGCAGCAGCAGCAGCAACCCCCATTCTGAACGTTGCCTTCTCCCTTTCTTGATGGTGTCCTTTGATGCACAAAAGTTTTAAATTCTGATCAAGTGTAATCTTTATATTTTCAAATTTTGCCGCTTGGCATCATGTCTAGGCATCATGACTGAGCTGAGTCCTAGGTCTCTTGTGGGAGGCTTTGTCCCGGCCTCTGTCCCACGCTCCCTGCTCCTGGGCTGCACCTCGGTTTCCATACGTCTTGCCATAGGGCAGCGGGCACACTTCTATGGCCACCCTGCCTCCTCCTCTCTCAGCGGCCCCCAGCCAACCCCCAGCTTGTGGGGAACAGGTGCCTCGACAGCTCCAGGGTGGGTAATGGGGCTCCGAGGCTGTGAGCATCTGCAGTGGGGTCTGGGGGGCAGGGCAGGTGTGGCCTGAGATGGACACCAAGGACCATGCTGTCTGGTGTGCCTCCATTCGGCAGCGAGAGTGCAAACTACGCTGGGCGCAGGGTCACTTTCCCAGTACGAAGGGGCTGTGTAAACTGAATTAACCATCAGTACAGCAGGACTTGGGATTCCCAGGTAGCTCAGCTGGTAAAGAATCTGCCTGAAATGCAGGAGACCCTTCTCCTGGAGAAGGGATAGGCTACCCACTCCAGTACTCCTGGGCTTCTCTGGTGGCTCAGATGGTAAAGAATCTACCTGCAACGCGGGAGACTTGGGTTTGATCCCTGGCTTGAGAAGATCCCCTGGGGGAAGGCATGGCAACCCACTCCAGAGTTCTTGCCTGGAGAATCCCATGGGCAGAGGAGCCTGGTGGGCTGCAGACCATGGGTCGCAGAGAGTCGGAGATGACTGAGCGACTGGACTGAACTGAACTAACATCTTAAAGGGGGCTTACACGTAGGTGGGAGGGGGGACCTGGGAGACTGACTTTGTCAGCTCAACTCTTTCCTTCTTTGTCTCATTATATTTTCTATAAAGGAATTTAAAATTACTATTAGTGCTTTAAAGAGATTTTCTCAGTAAAATCCTGCCTGTGAGCTTAAGTGAGTAAAATAAACAGACCTGTCAGCGTGCAGTGGTGATTGAGCATGAAAATATCATCAGAAAGCAAGGAGTCACTGGGCCTCCCTGGTGGCTCTCTGGTTAACAATCTGCCTGTCAACGCAGGAGACACGACTTGGACCCCGCGTCCCGCAGGATCCTACATGCTGCAGAGCAGCTGAGCCCGTGTGTTACAACTTCCGAGCCTGCGTGCTCCAGGGCCTTCAGGCCGCAACTTCCGAGCCCACATGCCGGAGCCTGTGCCCTGCAGTAAGAGAACCCACTACCGTGAGAAGGCCGAGCACCTCGGTGACGGGTAGCTGGCAATTGCCCTTAAGCACTAACGAAGACCCAGCACAGCCTAAAAAAAACCAAACACAAGGAGGTACAGTGTGAAATGTGGAAAACCTAGAAGGAATAATTACCCCTAGGAAGCAAAAGGGGCATCCAACTGCAGATGATAAGAACTTTAGTTTTATTGTACTTTAGAAAACCATTTTTTAAACGACTTTTCCAGGTGGTTCTATGGCCAAGATTTCAGGCTCCCAATAGAGGGAACCTGGGTTTGATCCCTGAGCTCACACACTGCAACCAAGAACTGATGCAGCCACATAAATACTAAATAAAAACGGAAAAATCGTTGAAGCCAAATCCTTCCTAAATGTGTTGGACGAGGCAGGGCTCCGACATCACAGCTCCCCGTGGAGGGACCCCAGGGGGTCGGGGGAGGGCAGTGCTGATGTGGCCGCGGGGGCGGGGCATGTTGATGCCGGTATGTGGGGGGTACTCATGTTGGGGGTTGGGGGGCGACGGGGTGCCTGGGAATCTCCACATCTTCCTCTCAGTTTTGCTTTGAACCTAATGCTGCTCTTAAATGATTTTTTAAAGGTAAAAGTGATTTTAGGTTGAACTCCCAAAGAAATTGTTGACATTTTTCAATCTCTGATCTATAAAAGCTGTAGATCCATGTGTTGGCCAATTAAAATAGAGTTTGGTCTTTAAAAAATACACAGGCATCTGGAAGGCATGTCCTTCTGTTCAAGTGGAAAACAAGAGAACAAGAACTGTTTGGAATGAGAAGCGAGTTAACAGCAGCTATGGATCACGGGGCTCTATGAGCACTCGTGTCCATCGGAGTTCCACGTGCGTGCTCGGCCACTGCAGGCATGTCTGACTCTTTGCCACCCTGTGGACTGTAGCCCGCCGGGCTCTTCCATCCGTGGGGATTGTGGGCTCTTGTGTTCTAGCAGCAGATGGAGTGAGTGACTGTCCAGGAAAGCGAGCCTCTGGGCGGAATGTTTACAAGGGGCTCTGAGTGTGCACCTGTGCTGGAGGCAGTAAGGCCATCCTCCCCGGGCGCAGTGGGACACTGGCATGTCTCACAAAGGGTAAGGACAACGTGCTGTGGCCCAAAGACAGACTGGCCTGAGGCAGGAGCAGGAACCCAGGAGATTCTGCAGACCACCGAACTCAGCCCCCTGCTCATCCCCGCCCCCACTGCCAGCCCAGGACACACACATTCAGACTGCAGCACCCACAGAGGCCACGGTCATGGTTTAGAGGACTCAGTATCTTTAAGATGTTAGTTCAGTTCAGTTGAGTCGTTCAGTCATCTCCGACTCTCTGCGACCCATGGACTGCAGCACTTGACATGGCCTCCCTGTCCATCACCAACTCCCAGAGCTTGCTCAAACTCCTGTCCATTGAATCGGTGATGCCATCCAACCATCTCATCCTCTGTCGGCCCCTTCTCCTGCCTATAATTTTTCCCAGCATCAGGATCTTTTCCAGTAACTCAGTTCTTCACTTCATGTGGCCAGATTATTGGCGTTTCAGCTTCAGCATCGGTCCTTCCGATGAATATTCAGGACTGATTTCCTTTAGGATTAATTGGTTTGATCTTCTTGCAGTCTAAGTGACTCTCAAGAGTCTTCTCCAGCACCACAGTTCTAAAGCATCAATTCTTTGGTGCTCAGCTTTCTTTATAGTCCAGCTCTCACATTCATACATGACTATTGGGAAAACCACAGCTTTGATTAGATGGACCTTTGTCAGCAAAGTACTCTCTCTGCTTTTTAATATGCTGTCTAGATTGGTCATAGCTTTTCTTCAAAGGAGCAAGCATATTTTAATTTCATGGCTGCAGTCACCATCTGCAGTGATTTGGGAGCCCAAGAAAAGAAAGTCTGTCACGCTTTCCATTGTTTCCCCATCTATTTGCCAGGAAATGATGGGACTGGATGCCATGATCTTAGTTTTTTGAATATTGAGTTTTAAGCCAGCTTTTTCACTTTCCTCTTTCACTTTCATCAACAGGCTCTTTAGTTCCTCTTCACTTTCTGCCATAAGGGTGGTGTCATCTCCATATCTGAGGTTATTGATATTTCTCCCAGCAATCTTGATTCCAGCTTGTGCTTCATCCAGCCTGGCGTTTCACATGATATCTGCATGCTGCTGCTGCTGAGTCACTTCAGTCGTGTCCGACTCTGTGCGACCCCATAGACGGAAGCTCACCAGGCTCCCCTGTCCCTGGGATTCTCCAGGCAAGAATACTGGAGTGGGTTGCCATTTCCTTCTCCAATGCATGAAAGTGAAAAATGAAAGTGAAGTCGCTCAGTCGTGTCCGATTCTTAGCGACCCCATGGACTGGAGCCTACCAGGATCCTCTGTCCATGGGATTTTCCAGGCAAAAGTACTGGGGTGGGGTGCCATTGCCTTCCCCGTGATATCTGCATAGAAGTTAAATAAGCAGGGTGACAATACACAGCCTTGATGTACTCCTTTCCAATTTGGAACCAGTCCATTGTTCTATGTCCAGTTCCAACTGTTGCTTCTTGACCTGCATACAGATTTCTCAGGAGGCAGGTAAGGTGATCTGGTATTCCTGTATCTTTAAGAATTTTCCACAGTTTGTAGTGATTCACACAGTCAAAGGCTTTGGTGTAGTTTATAAAGCAGAAGTAGATGTTTTTCTGGAACTCTATTGCTTTTTCTGTGATCCAACTGATGTTAGCAATTTGATCTCCGGTTCCTCTGCCATTTCTAAATCCAACTTGAACATCTGAAAGTTCTCAGTTCGTGTACTGTTGAAGCCTGGCTTGGAGAATTTTGAATATCACTTTGCCAATGTGTGCTGCTGCTGCTAAGTGACTTCAGTCGTGTCCAGCTCTGTGTGACCCCATAGACAGCAGCCACCAGGCTCCCCTGTCCCTGGGATTCTCCAGGCAAGAGCACTGGAGTGGTTGCCATTTCCTTCTCCAATGCAAGAAAGCAAAACATGAAAGTGAAGTCGCTCAGTCATGTCCGACTTAGTGACCCCCTGGACTGCAGCCCCCCAGGCTCCTCTGTCCATGGGATTCTCCAGGCAAGAGCACTGGAGTGGGCTGCCACTGCCTTTGCCAGTGTGTAGAGAGATGAGTGCAGTTGTGCGGTAGTTTGAACATTCTTTGGCATTGCCTCTCTCTGGGATTACAATGAAAACTGACCTTTTCTAGCCCTGTGGCCACTGCTGAGTGGTCCAAATTTGCTGGCATATTGAGTGCAGTACTTTCACAGTATTATGTTTTAGGATTTGAAATAGCTCAACTGGAATTCCATCACCTCCACTAGCTTTGTTCCTAGTGATGATTCCTAAGGCCCGCTTGACTTTGCATTCCAGGATGACTGGCTGTTGGTGAGTGATCACATTATCGTGGTTATCTGGGCCATGAAGATCTTTTTTTGTATAAGATGTCAGTTGTCCCCCAAACTCATGTATAAATTCAATGCACTGTTAATCAAACCCCCAACAGGACTATTTTTTTAAATAAATTGACAAACTTATTCTAAAATTTAAATGGAACCAGAAAGGGTCTAAAATAGCCAAGACAATCTCTTCAGAAAATAATTGCCTTAATTCATCTATGCATCTGCTGTGCGGGTCTTTGCTGCTGCTCGGGCTTGTCTCCAGTTGTGCTGAGCGGGGCTGCGCTCCGGTTTGCTGCACCGGCTTCTCATTGCTTCTCTTGTTGAGAAGCTCGGGCTCAAGGGCACTCGGGCTTCAGGAGTCGTGAGTTCCAAGCTCTAGAGCACAGGCTCAGTAGTTGTGGTGCAGAGACGTAGTTGTTCCACGGCACGTGTCATCTTCCCTGATCAGAGATCAACCTGGTCTCCTGCTTCAGTAGGTGAATTCTTTACCTCTGAGCCACCAGGAAAACCCTAAAGTAGCCAAGACCATCTTGATGAAAAAAGGGAAGTTGGAGGGCCTGCCCTCTGTGATTTCAGGACATATTACAAAGCTGCAGAAATCCGGACGGCGTGGTTTGCTGTAGGGACAGCCCAGGCGGTCAGTGGAGCTCAGTGTGGAGTCCAGGGGTCGGCAGCACAAAAGCAACCAACTGACTTTACGTGAAGCTGCGACGCAATTCCACGGGGAAAGGGAAGCGTTTTAAATGCACAGAGCGACCACTATGAGGTACCGTTACACGCCAGTCAGGATGGCTGCGATCCAAACGTCCACAAGCAATAAATGCTGGAGAGGGTGTGGAGAAAAGGGAACCCTCTTACACTGTTGGTGGGAATGCAAACTAGTACAGCCACTATGGAGAACAATATGGAGATTCCTCAAAAAACTGGGAATAGAACTGCCTTATGATCCAGCAATCCCACTGCTGGGCATACACACTGAGAAAACCAGAATTGAAAGAGACACGTGTACCCCGATGTTCATAGCAGCACTGTTTACAATAGCCAGGACTTGGAAGCAACCTAGATGTCCATCTACAAATGAATGGATAAGAAAGCTGTGGTACATATACACAATGGAATATTACTCAGCCATTGAAAAGAATACATTTGAATCAGTTCTAATGAGGTGGATGGAACTGGAGCCTATTATACAGAGTGAAGTAAGCCAGAAAGAAAAACACAAATACAGTATACTAACGCATATATATGGAATTTAGAAAGATGGTAACAATAACCCTGTTTACGAGACAGCAAAAGAGACACTGATGTATAGAACAGACTTTTGGACTCTGGGACCGGGAGAGGGTGGGATGATTGGGGAGAATAGCATTGAAATATGTATAATATCATTTCTGAAACGAGTCACCAGTCCAGGTACGATGCCTGATAACGGATGCCTGGGGCTGGCGCACTGGGACGACCCAGAGGAATGGTATGGGCAGGGAGGAGGGAGGAGGGTTCAGGATGGGGAACACATGTATACTTGTAGTGGATTCATTTTGATGAATGGCAAAAGCAATACAATATTGTAAAGTTAAGCAAAATAAAATTAAAAAAAAAATAATAAATGCACATGGTGGAACATCTCCTCCTCTGCCCTGTGTCTGTACAGAATGAGCCCTGGCTGCTGCGTCACAGATTGCAAATTAATTCAAGGTGGAACATAAGCCTTGATGTGAAAACTAGAGTTATCCAGCTTCCAGAGTTGGGATGTTTAATCTCTCAGTCAAATGTTTCTAGATAGGAAACAAAGACCATGCCCCATAAAAAAAAATAGATTCCATTAAACTCCATTAAAACTAACATCATCTGCTGGCTGGAAGGCAATCTCAGTAAACAGTGAAGTCAAGCAGATTGGGAGGAAAATATCACAAAACATGTTTCTGGGAAATGTTTGTGTCCAGAGTATACGAAGAACTTAAAAGAACTTGGGCAAGTCAATGATGAAAAGATGAACGGCAATTTAAACAGAAGCAAACCATTTAAACAGCCAGTTTACATTGTGTATGAGTCCTGGAGGAGTGCATGGCAACCCACTCCAGTAGTCTTGCCGGGAGGATCTCATGGACAGAGGAGCCTGGAAGGCTACAGTCCATAGGGTTATACAGAGTCAGACGTGATGGAAGTGACTTAGCAAGCTCGCACACTGTGTTTGCATATGGATAGCCAATCATCACATGGAAAGATGCTCAATGTCATGAGTCAGGTGAAAAGTAAATTTAAACCACATACATGAAAACGACTAAAACTGAAAAGGTGCAATGTTGGGAACTGGAACTGTCTCCTGCTGGTGGGATTAGATGTTGGGACAGTCACTTTGAAAAGCAGTTGAGCAGTTTCTGATAAAGTTAACCCTCCTCTCCCAACATCTCACATGTACAGATGTGAGAACTGGACAATAAAGAAAGCTGAGCACTGAAGAATGGATGCTTTTGAGCTGTGGTGCTGGAGAAGCCTCTTGAGAGTCCCTTGGACTGCAAGGAGATCCAACCAGTCCACCCTAAAGGAGATCAGTCCTGGGTGTTCATTGGAAGGGCTGATGCTGAAGCTGAAACTCCAATACTTTGGCCACTTGATGAGAAGAGCCGACTCATTGGAAAAGGCCCTGATGCTGGGAGGGGTTGGGGGCAGGAGGAGAAGGTACGACAGAGGATGAGATGGCTGGACAGCATCACCGACTCAGTGGAAGTGAGTTTGAACAAACTCTGGGAGATGGTGAGGGACAGGGAGGCCAGGTGTGCTATAGTTCATGGGGTCGCAAAGAGTCAGGCATGACCGAGCAACCAAACAACCCAACACCCCAGCCTTGACCCAGCAACTCTGTCCCAGACACACTCCCAGAGGACTCAGCGCTGGGGCACAGCAGTGCTCGGCGGGGACGTCCAAATGGGAAGAGCCCCAACACCCGCCTCAGCAGGACGGATGGACAAGCCATGTGCTGGCAACACAAGGGATGACCTGCTGACTGACAGACTGTGCGGACCTCGCCTGCCTGTTTGACGGTAGAAGCCAGGTGAGAACGTCCATGTGTTGTGTGGGGCCACTTGATGGACAGAGCGGGTGGAAGGCAGGGCTCCGCTCATTTCCAGAAGCTTCTGCTCTTCTATGGTTCCTGTAATTCCTTTTATTTCTTAGCCATTTCCCTGTTATAATTTCTTACTTTCCATATTTCTGTCATTTTGCTTTTTTCTTTAAAAAGAAAGTAGTCACTAGTAGAATTATCTATTTTATTTTTGAACAGCCATGAAATTAAAAGACACTCCTTGGAAGGAAAGTTATGACCAACCTAGATAGCATATTCAAAAGCAGAGACATTACCAACAAAGGTCCATCTAGTCAAGGCTATGGTTTTTCCTGTGGTCATGTATGGATGGGAGAAGGCAATGGCACCCCACTCCAGTACTTTTGCCTAGAAAATCCCATGGATGGAGGAGCCTGGAAGGCTGCAGTGCATGGGGTCGCTAGAGTTGGACACAACTGAGCGACTTCACTTTGACTTTTCACTTTCATGCATTGGAGAAGGAAATGGCAACCCACTCCAGTGTTCTTGCCTGGAGAATCCCAGGGATGGGAAAGCCTGGTGGGCTGCCATCTATGGGGTCACACAGAGTCGGACACGACTGAAGCGACTTAGCAGCATGTATGGATGTGAGAGTTGGACTGTGAAGAAGGCTGAGCGCCGAAGAATTGATGCTTTTGAACTGTGGTGTTGGAGAAGACTCTTGAGAGTCCCTTGGACTGCAAGGAGATCCGACCAGTCCATTCTGAAGGAGATCAGCCCTGGGATTTCTTTGGAAGGAATGATGCTAAAGCTGAAACTCCAGTACTTTGGCCACCTCATGCGAAGAGTTGACTTATTGGAAAAGACCCTGATGCTGGGAGGGATTGGGGGCAAGAGAAGGGGTCGACAGAGGATGAGATGGCTGGATGGCATCACTAACTCGATGGACGTGAGTCTCAGTGAACTCCGGGAGTTGGTGATGGACAGGGAGGCCTGGCGTGCTGCGATTCATGGGATCGCAAAGAGTTGGACACGACTGAGCGACTGAACTGAACTGAACTGAACTCTACTGTTGTAAAAATTTCTAACTTTTTAATTTTTCCTTTATTATTTCTTCTTTCTGCTTTCTTTTACTGTTATCTTGTCTAAAAAATACGGCTTGTAGATTATTCTTTCTTCTGTAATTAATACAACTGTTTCACTGAATGAAAGAGTCTTTGATGCTTCACTCTCTCTCCCCACTGCCCTCTCCCCACTGGTTGGTTCTCTGTGTCTGTGAGTCTGTCTCTCATACACATTTGCTTGTTTTGTTCTTTAGACTCCACACATAAGTGATATCGTACAGTATTTGTCTTTCTCTGATATTTCACTTAGCATTTTGTTGCCAATGGCAAAAACGTCATTCTTTTTTATGGCTAATATTCCACTGTGGGCTTCCCAGGCGGTGCTAGTGGTGAAGGCTCCGCCTGCCAAACGCAGGAGATGTATGAGACATGGGTTCGATCCTTGAATCGGGAGGCTCCCCTGGAGGAGGGCATCGCGACCCACTCTGGTATTCTTGCCTGGAGAATCCCATGGACAGGGGAGCCTGGCGGGCTACAGTCCAGAGAGTCCGCAAAGAGTCGGACATGACTGAGCGAGTTAGCATGCACATCACAGTGCAGTCTTTATATAAACCGAGTCTTTTTTCTCCGCTCACCTGTCGACCGACACTTGCGTTGCTCCCATGCGCTGGCTGCTGTCAGCAGAGCTGCTGTGAACGTCAGGCGCATGTGTCTTTTAAATGCATCTCACACTTGCTTCTTCCTGAACCTATCATGCTTCATGTAAATGCAGAGAACTTCAATTTTTTACTTTAAGAATATTTATTTGTTTGGCTGTGCCAGGCCTCAGTTGTGTTATTCAGGACCTTTAGTTGCAGCATTTGGGATCTTGCTCCCCGACCAGGGATCAAACAGCGGCCCCCTGCTTCTGGAGCGAGGAGTCTTAGCCGCTAGACCACCAGGGAAGCCCTGGGCTACATGTATGTTTTTGAATTAGGGTTTTTGTTTCTCTCAGATAGATACCCAGGAGTGGAATTGCCGGATCCTATGTCATTCTACTTTTAGTTTTTAAGGCCAAACTCTTGCGCACAGCGACTGTAGCAGTTTACATTCCAGCAGGAGCCCACCGAGATCCCCTTTTCTGCACGTCCTCCTAAGTGTCCGTTACCTGCACTGTTTTTCTAACAGCCGTCCTGACAGGTGTGAGCTGATATCTCACTGTGGCTTAATTTTAATGAGACTTTTTGAAGCTGTGAATTAACTGTGCTCTTTTTTTTTTTTTTTTTTAAACTGTTCTCTAGAAATTCTGTGCTCTGCTCCTAGCTCCTCCTTGGCTCCAGAGACAGGCTTTGCTGTTTCGGGGGTAAACACACTTTTTTCTGCTAGTTTGGGTGTAACATGATCAAGAAAGCCGAGGGTCCTGGTCTCCTTAGCAACCTGCTGGAGTGGGCGGCAGTCGTCCCGCCTCTGCTGTGAACGCAGGGATTATCTGCGGGGCTTAGCTGGTGAGAGTTAGGGGCAGGGTGCTGCTGTTCCACTACTGTGACCCCAGGAAGAAGAAAACTCTGCCCACGGTGACCTCGTGCCCAGAGCACCTGCTCTCCACTCTAGGCGCCGTTTTCTCCCTCCCAACACCCACTTCCCAAATTAAACCTGGGGGATGTCTCCAGGCAGACCTCCCGAGACACTGCTTGCATCCTTTCAGGGAGGCTTCACACTAGGGAGCAGGGGCCGTGACCACACACACACACACACACACACACACACACACACACACACACACACGCATGCACACAGCTGCCTGATTTCTTTAGCTGGAGCTGCTTGGACACCTGGACCGCTGCCGCTGCTAAGTCACTTCAGTCGTGTCCGACTCTGTGCGACCCCATAGACGGCAGCCCACCAGGCTCCCCCGTCCCTGGGATTCTCCAGGCAAGAACACTGGAGTGGGTTGCCATTTCCTTCTCCAATGCATGAAAGTGAAAAGTGAAAGTGAAGTCGCTCAGTCGTGTCTGACTCTCAGCGACCCCATGGACTGGAGCCTACCAGGCTCCTCCAACCATGGGATTTTCCAGGCAAGAATACTGGAGTGGGGTGCCATTGCCTTCCCCGCGGACACCTGGACAGCGGTGCCCATCTGCTCGCAGTTGCAAGCAACGTCGGCCACACTAGCGAGGTCTCAACTCTGCCCTGAGTCCCAGGCTTCTTACTTTCAGGCTCATAGCATCTTTCAGAGGGAAGGCTCTCGAGCACCCACCTCAGGACCCGGGGGCCCCCTCTGCCTGGCAGCGCCCTGGCCTCCAGCCTCACGACCCTGGAAGCTGCTCCCCTGGAGAGTTTATCAAAATAACGATTATGTGGTTTGGGTGGATTCAGCCTCTACAGTTGTCATGGAAACTAACTATAGGTTGTATCACTAAATAATTTCAGGGGGAAACCGAGCGATGTTATTTTCTTACCAGTAAGCAGCCAGCTCCAAGAGCTGGTGATGGATAGGGAGGCCTGGCGTGCTGCGGTTCATGGGGTCGCAAAGAGTCGGACACGACTGAGTGACTGATCTGATCTGATCTGATCTGAGGCAGCCAGCTATGTATAAAGCCTATCATTCTGGGTGGGGCACATGTTTAATTGAAGAGTCAGTTTTTGAACAGAATTAACAGGTGTTGGCTGCCCCCGATGAGATAAAAATGCAGCACAAAATCATCAGAGGTCAGTTCCAGTTGGACTGGGCAGTGTTCCTGAGCCCTGGTGGTTGGTCGATACTCCACTGTTCTCTGGGCTGCTGAGATGAAAGAAGGCCCTTGGGTCCAGACAGGGTGGCCAGCCCCCACCCTGTGACAGACAGTCCGCACCCTCATCTCCAAAGCCCGTGGCCTGGGGTCAAGTTCCCAGTGACCCTGAGACACCAGCTTTTCTTCTCTAGGTCCCCTGACCTGCCAAGAAGGGGGTCTCAGAACCCTCACATGACCCACCCCTGCTCTGACGCAGCTCTTGAGTGTGGACTTTGGCTACTAAGATTCTGGAAGCTTGCTGGAGAGGACCCAGCAGCTGGTGGGCACTGAGGAATAACAAAATCAGCTTTGGCCTTTGCTCCTTGAATCCCTGACAGTTCTTGGGTGACAAGAGAGTCTTTTGTTATTCACAGCTGAGTCTGTGCCAGTGAGGTGACTGTGCTGGGGCCCAGAATAGCATCAGCACAGTCACCAGAAGGGCAAAGTGACCAGGGGTGAGAACCCCCAGCCCCACCCTCGGACCTGGGGGAGGAGGGCGGGACTGGAGACAGGGTCAGAGCTCTCACATGGTGGGGTGGTGGCAGGAGGCGAGGCTGGGAGGCTCACGGCCCACCCCCACCCCCACCCCCGCTGGCATCAGCGTCTCTGTTACATGGGCACCTCACAGTCCACTAAAGCTAAAGGGGTAAGAGCATCCCTCGTACCCGGCAGGTCACAGAACAGAGGGTGACAGAAAGGCGTCTAAATGAGGTGTCAACTTGTTTCCCTCAGAGAATGGGGTCGTGCAGTCCCCAGGCCCTCAGAATTGAAGGGGTGACCATTTCCATGGGTCTGACTGGCCGGAGCACCAGCCACAAAGCCTGGCCCATCATCCAACATGTTCCAGAAGCTTGGGTTGGGGCATGATTCATCTTTATGCAAGGGACACAAAGTACGTAACTTTTTTTTATACTGATAAAGGTTATTCAAAAAGGGCCAAGTAATTAAAATGCAGTTTTGTCTTCCAATACAAGAATTCTGAGAATGAATTCCCCCAGACAGATTGTGGGGGGATTTACACAACGTCTATGACATGCAAAGCTTTGGGCTTCCATGTTCCTGGAGTCTCATACTGATAGCCCACCTGCTGTATTTGGAGGCACTTGGAGGTGGAGCCCGCAGAGATGGGACGTCATAAGAAGAGGGGGTGAGCCGGCACTTCCCCGATGGTCTAGTGGTTAAGACTCCAAAGGAGGCCTGAGTTTCATCCCTGGTGGGGGAACTAAGATCCTACAAAGTGAAGTGAGTGAAATTCGCTCAGTCGTGCCCGACTCTTTGCGACCCCACGGACTATACAGTCCATGGAGTTCTCCAGGCCAGAATACTGGAGTGGGTAGCCTTTCCCACAGATCAGATCAGATCAGTCGCTCAGTCGTGTCCGACTCTTTGCGACCCCATGAACTGCAGCATGCCAGGCCTCCCTGTCCATCACCAGCTCTCAGAGGTCACCCATACTCACATCCATCGAGTCAGTGATGCCATCCAGCCATCTCATCCTCTGTTGACCCCTTCTCCTCCTGCCCTCAATCCCAGCATCAGAGTCTTCTCCAATGAGTCAACTCTTCGCATGAGGTGGCCAAAATACTGGAGTTTCAGCTTTAGCATCATTCCTTCCAAAGAAATCCCAGGGCTGATCTTCAGAATGGACCGGTTGGATCTCCTTGCAGTCCAAGGGACTCTCAAGAGTCTTTTCCAACACCACAGTTCAAAAGCATCAATTCTTCGGCACTCAGCCTTCTTCACAGTCCAGCTCTCACATCCATACATGACCACAGGAAAGACCATAGCCTTGACTAGGCGAACTTTTGTTGGCACAGTGATGTCTCTGCTTTTGAATATGCTATCTAGGTTGGTCATAACTTTCCTTCCAAGGAGTAAGCATCTTTTAATTTCATGGCTGCAGTCACCATCTGCAGTGATTTTGGAGCCCAGAAAAATAAAGTCTGACACTGTTTCCCCATCTATTTCCCATGTAGTAATGGGACCAGATGCCATGATCTTTGTTTTCTGAATGTTGAGCTTTAAGCCAACCTTTTCACTCTCCACTTTCACTTTCATCAAGAGGCTTTTTAGTTCCTCTTCACTTTCTGCCATAAGGGTGGTATCATCTGCATATCTGAGGTTATTGCTATTTCTCCCGGCAATCTTGATTCCAGCTTGTGTTTCCTCCAGTCCAGCATTTCTCATGATGTACTCTGCATATAAGTTAAATAAACATGGTGACAATATACAGCCTTGACGTACTCTTTTTCCTATTTGGAACCAGTCTGTTGTTCCATGACCAGTTCTGACTGTTGCTTCCTGACCTGCATACAGATTTCTCCTCAAGAGGCAGATCAGGTGGTCTGGTATTTCCATCTCTCTCAGAATTTTCCACAGTTTATTGTGATTTATACAGTCAAAGGCTTTGGCATAATCAATAAAGCAGAAATAGATGTTTTTCTGGAACTCTCTTGCTTTTTCGATGATCCAGCGGATGTTGGTAAGCCACTGGCAAACCGCTAGGTGGGAAGACCCTGATTCTTGATCAGTGCTGCTTTCAAGGAAAGATCTTGATCAAAAGGGGAAAATGTGGAATTCGTTAAGGAATAGTCAGCTAACCTTTGGCGTTAAGGCAGGCCCGTAGGAGGCGCTCTCACACCCTCCTCGCATGTCAACTTCCCTAACCGGAAGAGACTTCTACCTACTCTCCGACAGGAAGAAGAAAACTTTCCTCGGGCCGCCCCCAGCAGCCCAGCCAATCAGAGACGGCAGCAGCTCAGCTAATCGGAAGATTCCATGCTTTGCTCCTCCAGTGGACTCTGGCTATCAGAGCCCCGCCCAGATTTTTTTCCCTATAAAAGCAAGTTCCTGTGGCTTGTCCTCTGGGTTTGCCTGTGGTCGCCCCTTCTCCGTGCATTCCGAGTTATAGTTCCTCCACTATTTTTATTATAGCTAATCTGGTGCTTGAAGCGGTATGTCTTTGTGGCTAATGGTATTGAGGATCTTTTCATTTGTTCTTTAGCTATCTGTGTACCTTCTTTGGTGAAATGTGTTGCCCACGTAAAAAATTACGTTATTATTAAATTACAGATCTTTTTATTCTGCACTTCCCTGGTGGCTAAGCTGGTAAAGAATCTGCCTGCAGTGTGGGAGACCTGGGTTCAATCCCTGCGCTGGGAAGATCCCCTGGAGAAGGGAAAGGCTACCCACTCCAGTATTCTGGCCTAGAGAATTCCATGGACTGTGTAGTCCATGGGGTCGCAAGGAGTCGGACACTACTGAGCGACTTTCACTTACTCACTTACTCCTCGTTTTCTGGTGAAAACAACTGGCTGTCATACTACTACAGCTGACAGAGGCTTCGTTAGCCTTGAGCTGCGCAGACTCTGATTGCCCTAGTGCATTTACTCAGGTTGACATGGTCAGGTTCCAGGAACTTGGTTTATCCAGGACAGGAAGCTTCTCATCCTCATGGGATTGTTATCACTAGGATTTTGCTAGAATGCTGCAGGGCATGGTGGGGGGGGGGGGGCGGGGGGCGGGGGCGGTGGTGAGGCTGGTGAAGATGGGTGTAGAGGGTCCAGGCGGCTCCCCCTGCAACAGTGGATTTCTTGTGTCGCCTCAGGTGTATGGGATTTTAACGCTAATGTTTCTTTTAAAGAATCATTTCAAAAAAGTGAAATTTGGCTTAATTTGAAAGTCTTCTAACTAGTGAAACCTAATTTAATTTCTATTTTTGAAAGGACTAAAGGGGGATAACTATATGGAGTGGTTTGAAAGGCAACTTGAGTCGGTGTGGAAGCCAGGGACGCCGGAGGCTCTGCCCGCACCGGGCCTTTGTACCGTGGCGGCCTCTTTCCTTATCGAGTTCAGAACCGCCACCTCCCCTTCCCCAACGCGGGTGCCTGGGCCCCGCTTCGGGCTGCAGCCGCACCCCTCTGCGGAGAGCAGCCCACGGACCGGCGCTGGTGGCCTGCCGTCCTGGCACAGCGGGCTCACTAGCTGGAGGCCGGCCCGCGAGAGCCCAGTGACCGCCACGGCCGCGCTGCTCGCGGGAGCCCGCTCCCCCACCCCGCGGGAGCCCCAGACCGCCAGCGCCGGGACCAGAGCCGCAGGCAACCGGGAGCTTCCCGCACTGATCAGCCGTCCCACCCCGCCTCAGGTTCAAGGAGGGACCCCGCCCAGCCGGGCTTCCCGTTGATTGGCTGAACGGGAGAAAGGCGGGCGGTGATTGGGTGGGCCGGACGCCTCTCGCCGCGCGCCCGGCGGCCGCGCCTTCCTCCTCAGCAGCAGAACCGGGAGCGGAGGCGATTGGTGCGGACGCCGGCCCGCCGCGCCCCTGACGTCACTCCCGGCGTGCCGCGCGCCGCACTTCCCCTCCGCCCGCTAATGTTTTGGCCGATCCAAGATGGCGGTGCAGGAGTCCGCCGCTCAGCTTTCCATGACCCTGAAGGTGCAGGAGTACCCGACCCTCAAGGTGGGGTCTGAGGCCGCGGCGCGCCCGCGCCTGTCAGGGGCCGCGGGCTGGGCGGCGACCGGGCCCGGGGGTGGGGGGCGGGGCGGGGCCTTGGCCGGGGCGCGGCCTGGGGCGCCGGGCGGGGGGCCGAGGGCTTGGGGGCCGGGCTCTGGGGCCCGGGCTCCCCGGGGTCTGGGGCCTGGGTGCGGTGCTGTCTGGGGGCCGGGCTCCCCGGGGGCCTGGGGGCTGGAAGCCGTGCCCTCCGGGGGCCGGGGACCTGCTGGCCGGGCGGGTGCGGCGTGTGGCCGTCTATGCCCCCGCCTGTCCCCGTGACAGGGCAGGGAGCGCGTCTCCCTGGCGCCCCACTTCGCCCTCTGGAGCCCGATGGTGGCCCCTTCGTCCTGAAAAGAACGCGAATCTCATCAGGGACCGTTCTGGCCGCAGGCAGGCTGGTTGCTTTGGAGGCGGGGGTCTCGGGGGTGTGGGGTCGGGGGCACCCAGCTAGAAAGAGACCATAGTCAGCGGTTGTGTCCAGCTCTCGTCCCGGAAGCTTCTGTCAGACGGTGTTGACGGATGGCTTCCAGCCTCTCATTAGGGACCTGTGAGGAGAGGCCTCACGACCCAATGGGAGCCCATTTGCGGGGCGTCACCAAACCTGAAATACAGCCCTTACCGCTCGGTCGCCAATTGCGTGACCTTGGATGGTCACTTGGGCAAGTCGACTGAGACTGCAGCAGAATCGCTGTCCTGGGAGCGGGACCCCTAGTCGTTCTTCCCTCGTTAGTAGAGGGTTCAGTGGTGATTGGCTGCAGTGAAACACCTGGCAGTAAATTCCTTCAACCGTCAAGGTTGTAACATTCCCAGGAGAGCTGCGGCTGAGCCTGTGTGAGTCTGAGTTCCTGTCCCTGGGGGTCGGGTAGCGTCTCTGCTCCTGGAGGGCCCAGCTTCCTGTCCACCAAAACGCTGACAGGTGGTGGGTGCGATGTGGCAAGATTGCCGTGAGCTCTGTCCACTTCTCGGGAGGGTCCGCAACCCTTTGAGATTGTTGACCCTGCTCAGGGTGCGGTGCGGGCTCTGGCTTGGGAGGTGCTGCCACAGTCCTTACTCCTGGAGCCCTGACGGGAAGGGAGGGAGGGAAGTCCTCCACCGCTGGCCTGAACCAGACGCCTGTTTGCTGGACCCTGCTTGTAGGAGGTGCTGTTTTTATACGCAACTCGGGCAAGACCCTGCAACTCAGAGGTCAGGGTTCTCTGCTGCCCCAGGCACCCAACTAAGTGTTCCACCGCCCTCCACCAAAAAAAAAAAAAAAAAAAAAATTTGAGTAGGGAGCCATTAACTGCTGACCCATCATCTCGCTCAGACCCCAGACCCCATCAGGCCTGCTGTTCGACTGACAGACGAGAAAGTTGAGACATGAGAAGGTGGGAAACACCAGACAGGAAGGATGTCTCCTCCAAGTCCTCCTCTCTCATTTCATAATCATGAACGCAGTTTGAGTTCCAAACTTATTAAATAGACTTTGACTAAAGTAGTCATGCAGGCTTCCCAGGTGGCTCAGTGGTAAAGAACTCACCTACCGATGCAGGCAACACAGGAGACGTGGGTTAGACCCAGGAGGATCCCTGGAGGAGGAAGTGGCAGCGCACCTCCAGTGTTCTTGCCTGGAGAGTCCCATGGACAGAGGAGCCTGGGAGTCTGTGGGTCGCAGAGTCGGACACGACTGAGCGCACAGGCGCAGAGCAGGCGTGCCGACGTTCTCAGAGGCAGAGGAACGCTCTAGTGTCACCTCGAGTGGGCCTGCCAGGTGAAAGTGTTTCACCTCCTTATTGGAATGATTTTGGAAAGCAGAATTTTCACAAGGTACTCTGTCCATTTTCCCTTACAGATTGTTTAGATCCCGCAGAATAATTCCTCTCCTCTTGACACACTTGTCAGTGCTGGTAAACCTTTCTCAGGACTAGTTCCCCATGGGTGATGAGGAAGTTTCACTGGGAACAAGGGCTGCTCGGCTGGGAAGTAGAATTAGAGCGCAGGAAAGCGGTCGCCTCCGGAGCTCTGCTAGTCTCATCTTGAGCGGGGTGCAGAGGTGCTTGGGGGCTGAGGCCGGTGCTGGAAGGCCATGCTTCTCCAGCGCCAAGGCAGGTCCTCCCACCTCCTTGGGGGTGGCGGGATGCAGCCTGGGTTGAGGCTGCTGGCGCCCTCTGACCTGCCCTCCTCCCCGACCCCAGGCCTGGGGACGCTGGGACGCGTCTCTGCAGTGGGGGCTGCAGGAGGCCCAGCAGCAGCCCTGGCCTCCGCCCCGCCAGGTGAGAGCCGCTGGCCTGGACTCCCTTGCTGTAGGGAAGGCGCCTGGGCCCTGGCCTGGCTGGCGAAGTTCCCTGGAGTGCTGTCAGGTGTCAGGCTGTGGGTCGCACCCCCGGGCCTCAGGGAAGGAGGAGTGGAAACCTGTGAACTGGAAACCCTGTTTCAATTTGTCTTTGGAAGTGTTTTCTGATTATGAAAGCAATTTGTGTTTCTTCTCCAAGTTATTTTGCTGACTGTCCCATTCGGTTTTGGGGTTTTTACTTCTGTTTTTTCCCTTCAGATAGCTGAAGGAAAATCATATTTTATAGAGGCCTGTCTGTCACCCCACGGATCAGCGGAGTCCGCTCAGCCAGGATCAGGGACATGGCGTTGGTGGTGGGAGATGGACCCTGCACCTCACTCCTTTTGTGGGTCCCCCTGGGCCCACCCCCGGGCACGTGGAGCCTCATCTGGGCACCTCGGCCAGGGGTCCCCCGCGTCAGCACCCTCTCCCAGCACCCCCCGCTCGGCACGTCGCCCCTCACTCTATCTGGGGACGGGTTTGCCTGTGTCTTTAATTCTCCACAGAAGTATTTAAGTTTTCTACTTTTAACTTGGTGACAGTTTTGTTGACCAAGTACTTATCTGCAATTTCAAATCCTGGCTTTGTACTTTGTGTGCTAAGTATATGCCTAAAGTTATAACTTTCAGTTCAGTTTTCCAAACTTGGTCTCAGCTGGATTTGGGGATCCGCGTGGTCTCAGGTTTGAGAGGTGCCGGTGGCGCGAAGCACAGGGCTTTGGTGATGAGGGCGTGGTGGCTGCAGGCTGGGTCCTTACCTCCTTTTTCTTTGCGTGCGTGCTAAGTCGCTTCAGTCGTGTCCAACTCTGTGCGATCCTATGGACTGTAGCCTTCCAGGCTCCTCTGTCCGCGGGTTTCTCCAGGGAAGGATACTGGAGTAGGTTACTGTTCCTTCCTCCAGGGGGTCTTCCTGACCCAGGGATCAAACGTGCGTCTCTTCAATCTCCGGCATTAGTAGGCGAGTTCTTTACCACTAGCGCCAGCCGAGAGCTTTTTACTTTAGGTTCTGTGATCACAGAGTGACCGCCCACAGACTCTTGCAGCGCGGTTGCCCTCCCGTTCGCGGGTCCAGCCTCGTCACACCTGCAGAGCGCTGTCTGCTCTCACCTGAGAGTGCCCTTGGTCCAGCCTTGGCCTCCCAGAGCCCGCAGACCAAGCGCTCGCTGGAAGGCCCTCTCTGAAGCCCCGTGCCCACCCTGCACGGCCTCCCGGCCCGACACCGCCATGATGCTTGCTGACGCTGGGACGTGGGATGTCATGGAGGAGACCTGATGACATGTCCTCTGTCCCGGGCCCTCCCGCAGAGATGCAGCCTGACTGGAAGGTGCTCTGCACTCTCTGCAGGCTGGCTATGCTTTAAGTGTTGCTGTATTTTAAACAGATTCAAGTCTGGGAAAAAGAGCTTTCTGGTCTCCAGTTTCCTGTGTAGCTGTCAGAGTCGGAGCCTAGCCCCAGGCAGTGCTGGCCCAGGGCCCTGCCGCTGCCATGTGCTGCAGGCCCCAGGCTCCCGGCGGGTCTGTCCTGACCTTGACCGCTGAGCTCGTCATCTCTGTGCTCTAGTGAGGCTCAGAACACAGCTGGGGCACACTCAGGGACGCACCTGGGAGGCAAATCCCCACAGGTGCCTCCGTCTCGGTGCGCGTTGTTTGGGTGGCCGTGCAGAGGGCCAGGTGAGGCCCCGTCGGGTCGTCCCTGTCGCACGCTGGGTGGAGGGGGCCTCGACTTGGGGACCTGGGGTTCAGGGAGGCCCTGCGGGGGAGGGAGGGCCCTTGGGGCGAGTTGGCGGGTTTGGGGAGGAGCCGCGTGGGCTGATTTGAAATCTTGGCAGGCCTGACCCTGAAGCAGGCAGCTCCAGGCGTCCCTGAAGGCCTGCAGAGGGCAGGGGCACTGCGTGCCTGGGGCAGGGAAGAGACAGCGTGGGTACTTGGGCAGAAAAGGCCCAGGGCGGAGTCTGACACGGCCCTGCACCTGCCGAGCAGTTTCCCAGGACGGTCAGTTATTCTCAGGTGCACATTGTTCAGACTCTTTGGAGAAGGAGAGCTGTTCACTGTTTCGGTCACTGCAAGCTGTCATTTAACAACTGAGTGTTGCTGAGCAGTGACTGCTCAGCTCTAAAGAGGTACCTTAGTCTGTCCCTTTGAAGAGAGCCTTTAGTAACTGTCTCTCTCTCTGACTCTGGGATGTGTCACCCTGAGTAGAGGGACCCTGGCTGCCCAGGGGCCTCATGGACCAGAGACCAGCCTTCACCCCTCCGCTTTCCTCTCACAGCCGCGGCCCTGCCCTTGTGGGCGAGCTGCCCCTTCTCAGCGGGTCACCGGCCCCCTCCGCACCTCGGCCCGTGGCTCTCCCTGGGCCCTGCCATCGGAGCGGGCATCCGGACGCCCCAGCAGCGGCTGGGCCCGTGCATTGCCGCCAGGACGTGGCCCCGTGGCCCTGGCCTCGCCTTGGTTTCTTCCTTCTGTCTTCACTCAGCATCTAGTGCTTTTTCTGTCAGACTCTTCTTGGGACCCTGGTCCTCTGGGAGGGGCCGTGTCTGGGAGGGCGCCTGGCCTGAGGGAAGCGGGTGCAGGGGCCGCTGTTGCGGGTGGGCCTCCCCTCTGTGCGAGGGGCCCTGCGGGCGCTGGCGTCCACTTGTTGTTGAGAGGGGCGGTCTGGGTGTGAGGCCTTGAGGGCCCTTTCTGACCGCACCCCTCTCCTCTCTGAAGAGTCAGCTGACGGGGAGGAGGATCTGCTCACGAGCTTGGCCTGGAGGTATGCTCTGTGACCTTCTGGGTGACCAGTGGGCAGCCTCTCGGGCCCCTTCTGAGATGGCCACCGCCCGGCCTCATGAGCCATTGGCTTTTAGGCTGGCCCTGCCCTGTCGCTGCCCAGCAGGGCTCTGGCCAGGGCCTCCAGGTACACCCTTGATGGGGTCTGTTGCTCGCCTCGCCTCCTGCCCTGGGCCCCTCCTCTGAATCTGGCCCCAGCTGGCTCCCACAGCACTGCCACGCCTGGCCCTCCCAGGCTCCCAGCCATGCCTCACACACCACCCCCCGGCCGCGGTTGTGGCCGGTCGTGGCCGCGGCCAGTCGTGGCCGCTCGTGGCCTTGGTGACCCTCTCTGAGCACCCCCTTGTGTGCCCTGACTCCCAGCGGGACCCCTTCCAGCCCCAGAGTGGTGGCCTGGAGCCAGTCCCGTCTTGGTCTGTCCAGCTTCTTAGCAGCTGGGGATCTAAACTTGTTCCCGTGCCCGCCGCCTCCCCAGACCCACTCCCCATCGTCCTAGTCCCAGTGGGGAGACTTGGCTGAGTCAGACCGAGGGCTGCCCCGTTTAGCCCTCCTGGACTCCCATTCTCCCAGCTTGCCCCTCCTCACTCTGCCTGCAGGACAGACTCGCACTCTGACCGCCTCTCGCCCCGGCTCCCTGGGCTGTGGGGCGGCCTTTGCTGTCCCAGCTCTGCTGTGTCCTGCACAGCCGCTGGGCCGCAGTGGGGCTGTCCTTCTGACCTGGCAGCTCCTGTCTCACTTGGACTGAAGTCCAGTGTGGCTCGGGTGGTGAAGAATTGACCTGCAGTACTGAAGACCAGGGAAGGTCCCCTGGAGGAGGAAATGGCAGCCCACTCCAGTGTGCTTCCCCGGAGAATCCCATGGATGGAGGAGCTTGGTGGGCTACAGCCCATGGGGTGGCAGAGTCAGACACAACCCAGCAACGGACACTTTCACTTTCCAGGGCTGTTAGAGTGGCCCCTGGCCAGCAGTGACTTGACCCCTCTTCCCCCTCCTTCCAGCTTCCCCATCTCCCCTCCCCTCCCCCTCCTCCCCCATCTCCCCTCCCCCACTCCCTCCCCCTTCTCTCCCCCACTCCCCTCCCCACTGCCCCCCCACCTGCTCCCCCACCCCTCTGGACACTGATGCACAGTGGCCTCCCCACTGCTACAGGACATGCCAGCACTAGGGGCCTCAAAGGCTTTGCTGTTGTTTACTTTGTGCAAAATCCTTTCCCCCATGTCCCTGTGGCTTGTCGCCCTTGCTGAGATGGACCAGTGGCATGGAAAGACTTCAGGCTCCTGTCGAGGCGAGAGGGCCTTGCTCCTTGAGAGGGAGCACAGAGGTGCCAACGATGCCCTTCCCTCCTCCAGCTTTGTCCATCTCACCCCATGCCAGGCGTGGGGGTGAGGACCAGAAATGTCAGGCGTGGACCAGAAATGTCATTTTCCTAATAAGCGGGTTTAGAAATAGGGATTTTCAGCCCTTCTGTCCTTCACAAGCCTCTGCAGGGGTGCGCTGTGCCGGGGGAGGTCAGCCCAGGACAGGGAGGGGTGTCTGCTGTGTTTAGGGTGCAGGCCAGAATTTCAGAGGACTCCGTTAGCTTTGTGATAAATATGTAGAAACCTCCTCTGAGGTTCTTGTGAAAGATAAGAGGCCTGTGCCATTGGCAAAATGCTTCCTTCCTGTGCTTGCGAAAGTGGCTGAAAACATGATGACAGACGAAAATGCACTTCTGTGTCAGCAAATACGATGAGGAAACCCACAGCAAACCCTGGAGAAGGTTTGAAGCAACACATCCTGAAGCAGATGCCAGTGTGTGGGAGGGTGGCTGTAGAGCTGGACGGGAGTTACAGAGGTTTCTTGCAGGTCTCAGCGGAGGGTGTTTACCAGGATCTGTTTCAGTCACGAAAACAGGCAGGGTTACTTTCTGTGAGCCACTGAAGGTCAAGGAGGTGCTGGAGGAAATAATTTAACATCAGCTAATTAAGTGGAGAAATCCTGTGATCTTAAAAGCTGTATTGCTGCACGTTACCAAGGAAACATTAAGTAGATTTGATTAATACAGGTTTAAATCCTTGGTATAACTAGATAAAACTAGAATTATTATTATTATTTTCTTATTTTTATTTGTTTTGGGTGCACTGGGTCATAGTTTGAGCACAGAGGAGTTTTAGTTGAGGCGTGTGGGGTCTTGTTCTCTGACCAGGGGTTGAACCTGAGCCCCCTGCATTGGGAGCACAGAGTCTCAGCCAGTGGACCACCAGAAAGCCCCGAAACCAGAATCCAAAAGCAAATGAGAAACCTTAAAAAAAATCCACCACATGTGAATCATAAAGAGCTGGTTCCAATTGATGAGAAAGCTCCAAGACTCTCTTCTTTATTGAGTGTTGGACTAGGAATACAAGCGTAGAATACATGTAGAAGGAATACAAAAATGTAGAAAGAAAAATGTGTTGAGTTGAATCATAAAATTGCTCTTTTGAGAAAATGATGACTGAACAGTCTGTAACAAGTAAAGAGATTAAAAAAAAAAAAATCCCATAAAGAAAAATTCAGGACCTGATGGCTTCTCTGGTGAATTCTATTAACTGTTTAAAGAAGAAGTAGCATTGCTCCCTCACAGAGAACCAAAACACGGGAGAGGAACACTGTTCAGCTTACTGAAGTCAATGTTACCCTGATACTGGGGCCAGACAGCCAGACCACGAGAAAACTGCACCAGTCTTACGAATGAGTGTAGGTGCTGATTCCTCAGCAGTGCCTGCAGACTGGAGCTGACAACACGTGAAAAGGGTCATGTGCTGCAACTAAGTGGGGTTCACCCCAGGAATGCAAGGTTGGTTCAACATGCAAACACCAGTGCATTGGCCCCTTAGCAGTATAAAGGACAAAAGCACATGATGAGCTCAACAGACACAGATGAACAGACCCATCAGCACTTCACGATAAAAACAGTGATCCAACGAGGAACAGAGGAGATCGTCCTGAGCCTGATAAAGAGCATCTCTGAGAAAAGCACAGACGTCATCACGCACCGTGGTGAAACACAGAAAGGTCAGCAAAAGGCAAGGATGCCACTCAGCATGTCCATTCAGTGCTGCCCTGGAGATTCTCACTGGGGCTTAGGCAAGAAAAATAAATAGCAGGCAATCAGATTGGAAAGGAAGAAGTAACAGTTTGCAGATGAAATAATCGTGTACATGGAAGATCCTGAGGAAACACAGATCTACTAGAACTGATAATCTGGTTCAAAACAGTTTCAGGATACAAGATCAGTAAATAAAAATGATTTTTATTTTTCCACCTTAGAAATGAACAGTGAAAAGGGAAATGGAGGAAACAATTTTGTTTACAGTTAAATGATGATAAATTGAATTTCATCAAACTGAAAAAGTTTGTTCTTCAAAGGATGCTGTTTATAGAAGTAAAAAGACTGCTTACAGAAGGAAAATATTTGCAAATAATTTCTAAGGCTTTAGTATCCAGAATGTATAAACAACTCTTACAGTTCAATAACATAAAAACAAGCAGATGGTTATGAGGAGACTCTTCTGAAGAGAGATACAAATGGCTGATAGGCAGAGAGGAGACGCAGGCACCGTTGTCAGTGAAACAGTGAGCCTGCAGTGAGGCTCCACTTTATACCCACAGGAGTGACTGATCAGGAGGATGGACAGTAGGCTTGTTGGATGAGGATGTGGAGAAACCAAAATCCTGGTCCTTGCTAAGGAGTGTAAAATGGTGCGACCTCTGAGGAAAGCTGTCTGGTTAAACAGTTATCATATGACCCAGCGGTTCCCCTCTGAGAGAAATGCGAACATGCCCATACAAAACCTGTGCAGGCATCTCTCTGAAAGTGGATGCAGCCTCAGTGTCCATCTCTCTCCCAGTACAGACATGAATGTGGGTCCCATAAGGGAATGCCATTCAGCTGTGAAAAGGCGTGACACACACGCTATGTCAGACTGAACCCTGGAAACATGTTGCTCAGTTAAAAGGCCAGACATGAAGGGCCACAGAGGATATTATGTGTTACATTGATATGAAGTGTCCAGCACAGGCAGGTCCGTTCAGGTAGATGGAAGATCCCTGGCTGGTTCCTTGACTGGGAGCAAGAATTCTGTAGGCAGGAGTTTCTGTTTCAGGGTGATGAGAATGTTCTGAAAGTAGATGGTGGTGATGGTTGCACGGCCTTCGATCATAGTAAACACCTCTGGGTTGTATCCTTGAGTTACAAGGGTAAATTTTATGGTGTCTGAATTATATGTCAGAAATTTGTAAAACAGCGATGCGACTTACTGTAAATTGTCCTTATTGTTAAATTGTCTTTTGAAAGGCAGAAATCCTGGTTTGGATAAAGACTGACTAATTGATTTCTTTTACAGTTGGTGCTGTCTGTATCCCTGCAGGAGAGCTTTCCCTGAGGGCCAGGAAGTTTCACCCTGTGTTCTCCCGCTAGGCGCCTTACAGTTCTAGCATCCACATTTTCATCTGCGGTCCCCTTCCAGGGAATCTGCAGATTGTTATGAGGCGCAGGTTGGCCCTCTGCCCACGTGGGGTCCGTCCCGGTGCCTCTGCTGTGGACGAGATTGGTCCTCTGCCCTGAATCGCCCTGCCTCCTTGGTTGGCCACACAGACTGTGCCCCTGGGTTCCCACCAGGTCCGCCTCTCCTTGGTCTCCGAGCCTCCCTGGACCAGTGCTTTGAATCAGGCACCACTGTCCGTATGTTAACAATCATTCAGAATCTTTTTTTACTGTGGTAAAAACCAGGTGACCATCTTCATCGTTCCTGACCGTCCAGCAGGGCTGTCGTGCACGGAGCTCCGTGCCCCTCTCGTCAGCTTCCGATGATCTGATGGCGTGCCATAGCACACGTGTTCCTCCCGGTCCTGGAGGAGGGACCTAGGGCAGGGGGGACCCGCACGCCCCCAGCACTGCTGCCCCCGTCCCTCCACGGGTCCCAGATGTGCGCGCTCTGGGAGGCTTGGGGGGCGATGCCCCGACAGCAGAGGGGCTGAGCGCCCGTGCTCACATGTCGGGGCGGTGTCTGTCTGCTTCAGAGAAGTGTCAGTTCTGGTCCTTTGCCTGTTTTTCAGCCTGTTCTTATCTGTCTGTCATGGGGGCCGTCAGGCTCCTCATGCAGCCAGCTCCTGTGGTTCACACACATTTCCTCCTGTTCCTAGGTTGCCTTTTCCCTCTGATGATGGTTTCTTTGGTTTCACGGAAGTTCTAAAGTTAAATGTTGCTCATCCCGTCTCTGCCGCCTGTCCTGCTGGGAGCGTGTCGAGGAGCAGCGCCTCCTCCCGGGCTCTGGGCGCGTGTCGAGGAGCGGCGCCTCATCCCCGGAGTCTGGACGCGTGTGGAGGGGCGCCCTCCTCCCGGAGTCTGGACGCGTGTCGAGCGGCGCCTCCTCCCGGGGTCTGGGCGCGTGTCGAGCGGCGCCTCCTCCCGGGGTCTGGGCGCGTGTCGAGCGGCGCCTCCTCCCGGGGTCTGGGCGTGTGTCGAGCGGCGCCTCCTCCCGGGGTCTGGGCGCGTGTCGAGCGGCGCCTCCTCTTGGGTCTGGACGCGTGTCGAGGAGCAGCGCCTCCTCCCGGGGTCTGGGTGCGTGTCGAGCGGCGCCTCATCCCGGAGTCTGGACGCATGTCGAGCGGCGCCTCCTCCCGGGGTCTGGGCGCGTGTCAAGCGGCGCCTCCTCCCGGAGTCTGGACGCGTGTCGAGCAGCGCCTCCTCCCGGGGTCTGGGCGCGTGTCGAGCGGCGCCTCCTCCCGGGGTCTGGGCGCGTGTCAAGCGGCGCCTCCTCCCGGAGTCTGGACGCGTGTCGAGCGGCGCCTCCTCCCGGGGTCTGGGTGCGTGTCGAGCGGCGCCTCCTCCCGGGGTCTGGGCGCGTGTCGAGCAGCGCCTCCTCCCGGGGTCTGGGCACGTGTCGAGGAGCGGCGCCTCATCCCGGAGTCTGGGCGCGTGTCAAGCGGCACCTCCTCCCGGGGTCTGGACGCATGTCGAGGAGCAGTGCCTCCTCCCGGGGTCTGGGCGCGTGTCGAGCAGCGCCTCCTCCCGGGGTCTGGACGCATGTCGAGGAGCAGCGCCTCCTCCCGGGGTCTGGGCGCGTGTCGAGCGGCGCCTCCTCCCGGGGTCTGGGCGCGTGTCGAGCAGCGCCTCCTCCCGGAGTCTGGGTGCGTGTCGAGGAGCGGCGCCTCATCCCGGAGTCTGGGCGCGTGTCAAGCGGCACCTCCTCCCGGGGTCTGGACGCATGTCGAGGAGCAGCGCCTCCTCCCGGGGTCTGGGCGCGTGTCGAGCGGCGCCTCCTCCCGGGGTCTGGGCGCGTGTCGAGCGGCGCCTCCTCTTGGGTCTGGACGCGTGTCGAGGAGCAGCGCCTCCTCCCGGGGTCTGGGCGCGTGTCGAGGAGGGGCGCCTCCTCCCGGGGTCTGGGCGCGTGTCGAGGAGCGGCGCCTCCTCCCGGAGTCTGGGCGCGTGTCGAGCGGCGCCTCCTCTTGGGGTCTGGGCGCGTGTCGAGGAGCAGCGCCTCCTCCTGGGGTCTGGGTGCATGTCGAGCGTCTCCTTTTGGGTCTGGGCGTTTGTCGAGGAGCGGGGCCTTATCCTGGGGTCTGGGCACGTGTGGAGCGGCACCTCCTCTTGGGTCTGGCTCTTCCCTAGTGTCCATCCTCACTGCCGTCTCTTGCATTTCCATAATTTTTTTGTCGTCTGCACCAGGACTGTCTGAGTAATCCTCCTTCCAGAGGACTTGGCAGCTAAGCCTGGAGTCTCGCCGTTCTGAAAGCATCTCAGTTTTGCCTTGTTCTCAGTGACACTTTAAGAGTGGTTTAGTCTGCAGCATTTCTGAAATTCTATCCCTTCTTTTGGCAAAAGCCCATCAGGAAGGCGCCTGTGGAGCTGTTGATGACAGGACAGTTGGGGACAGTGGGAGAGGCAAAGCCTGGGTGGCCTGATGTCCCAGAAAGGACATGGGTTCCAGGAGCTTGTGAAGGAGTGATGGGAAGGGAGGCCGGGTCCATGGAAGGCCTGGGTGGCAGAAGGGGGACTGGAGCACTCAAGCACCAGGCGTGTGTGGCCCTGAGTGCCAGGGTGGGGGGAGGGTGGTCCCTGGGGCACAGCTGCTGGGTGGTGTCCCTGGGACACATTGCCAGTCAGGGGTCCCTGGGGCACAGCAGGCAGGGCGGGGATCCCTGCAGCTAAGCACTCACTCTGTCACGCAGTGGAGCCAGCACTGCCACTTGGGTTTAACAGACTGCCGGGGTTCTCGAAGGGGGTTTGCTGTCGTCAGTGACGACCCCGCCAGCCCCTGCCCCTGCACCCCCATGGCATTTTGCATGCTCTCACCACGCAGGCTGCTTAGTGGGGCCAGGTCGCAGATCCCAGGCCGCTCAGCGCCCTGAGGCGTCTTCCCCAGTGTGGGCGTCGTGTGGTCTTAGGGGCTCTGCCTGCCGCTCGTCCCCTTGCAGAGACGCTCCCCCCGAGTCTGGTCTCCCACAGGCAGTGGTTGGAGGCCAGGTGTGCCTGCTCCCTCCAGAAATCACATCTGGAGGCGGGGCACACCCTCCACCAAGGGGCTGAGTTACTGGTTGCTCCTCTGCCTCGAGCCCGGTTCAGTGTTGGGTGCTGGTGCACGGTGCTGCGTGAATGGTCATCTCCTGAGCAGTGGGCCCCTCAGGAGCCTCCACTTTGCTTACAGGAGTACTGAGTCCAGACGGGGCAGCAGTGTGCAGGGTGGACCAGGGGACCAGTCTGTGGTCTGCACCGGGGGCCCGTGCCATCCACAGCTAGCAGGGGCCTGAACGGCCTGTTAGGCCGTCCCCCAGGTCTGCGGGGCCTGCGCTCATAGCTCAGTTGTGTTTTGAGAGCCACCACCACGCCCACAGTCATCAGGGAGCCCGAGGCCGGGCGGGTTGGCTCAGCTTCCCGCTGCTGAGAGCGGAGGTGCGGGCAGCCGTGTTTCCACGCTGAGTGGGAGTGGCAGCCGGGGCAGGCGGGTGGTGGCCTTCCCGGGTCTCCCTGTCTCCTGGCCAGGCCCCGCCGTCAGCTGAGGATCTCTGCTCCTGGGAAGCCCAGGCTCTGGGTCAGGCCCCGTCTCCTGCCTGCCCAGTGTAGCGCCTGGCTCAGGGTTGGTTCCTCCTGAGTGTCGGGGGCGGAGGCCCTGCCGGCCCCCGCGAGCGGTCCTTGCCCTGGGCAGGGTGGGTTTGGGGCAGCTGCCGCACAGCTCCACGGAGACCCACCCTGTGAGCAGCGTGTGCCAGCGGGAAGCCCTGCTCTTGGTGGGGAGTCCCTCTCGGAGTCCCCAGGGCGCGGTGACTTCAGTGGCACTTCATGGGTTGCCTGTCGTCCTGTGTTCTGGGGAACGGGTGTCCTCTGAAAGTCCATCTGCCCGTCCTCTCCTGCCTCCGCTTTCCTGACCGACGCGTCCAAGGGGCTGCTTCCTGTCCGTGCTCCTGGCCTCATCAGCGTCCTGGCCACTGCACCGGGGCCAGCACAGGGTTGGTGTGGGCTTTCCCGCCCCCAGCATGGCTCTGCTTTTTGGTCTTTTCTTTAACTTTGTGTTGTTCTGGATGAACTTGGGGGCGCTTCTGTTCTCCAACACAGGGAGGTTTCTGGGGAGAGTGGAGGCTGCCCTGTGTCTCACGTGGGTTGGGCACATGTCAGCCTTTGTGTCCTTGCCTGGGAACACGGGTGACCCTCGCTCACATGGGCCTTTTGTGGGCTCAGGCAGGTTTTAGAGGAGACACAAGCGCCCCGCCGGCCGGGGGTGCAGACACAGCGGCTTTCCGTCTCCCACAGGTGCCCTACGAGACGCTGAACAAGCGCTTCCGCGCCGCGCAGAAGAACATCGACCGCGAGACGAGCCACGTCACCATGGTGGTGGCTGAGCTGGAGAAGACGCTGAGCGGCTGTCCAGCCGTGGATTCTGTGGTCAGCCTCCTGGATGGTGTGGTGGAGAAGCTCAGTGTCCTCAAGCGGAAGGTCAGTGCTCTCCCGGGCCGCACCGCCTGCCCTGCCCCCAGCTGCTGGCACCTGCAGGCGCCCCCTTCCCTGGCTGCCCTGGGGGGTAGCTGTGGCAGAGGGTGGTACCCCTGTCTTGCTGTGGCCTCTGCCGCCACGAAGCTGGCTTCCTGACCCCCCTTCCGGTTCCTGTCTCCACGCATCCTGAGCCCAGGATGGGGGCAGGTTTATTATTTCTACCATTTTACCTCACAGCAGCACATGGGCTTTCTTGTTTCTGAGGATGGTAGATAGACCCCCAAAGTGAGATAAGGTATTTGAAAACATTTTATCAAAAGTATCAGGAGCTCATGATACAGGAATGATCAGGTTTGGAGAACACGCGGTCCCAGGTTGGGTGGGGCAGAAGGTGAGGGACCCCTGCTGCCTTAGGAGAGCCCCCGCCAAGGGCCTCCCTGGCCCGGGCCTTGGGCCGTTAAGAGCGGGGGTCTGATGGCAAGAATGCTGCACCTCGGGTGAGGGGGCCCAGAAGCAGCTTGCCCAGCAGGCGTTGGCACCCAGGGTCACAGCCGTGTAAACTGCGCCGTGTCCACCCCCAGCCCCCGTCTGGTGGGCGTGGTCCCAGCAGCTGCTGCATCCGCCTCCTCCAGTGGAGGCTGCCTCGTCTGAGCGTCAGGCGGTTCCGCGACAGTAGCCAGCACAGTGGGAGGTGACAGGTACACAGGACACCATGACGGAGACTCAGCAGGAATAGGAGATCCGCACAGACTTCAGAGGTAGAAACCAGCAGATATCACACTTCACTGTGTTTAAAGGATGAAAAAACAGCTTGAGATATCTGCAGGGAGTAGAAAGTGTAAGTGATTTGAAGTTAAAAACAACCAAGTAAAAATTCAAGAAAAGAAAGATAAATGAAAAACTCAGATTTTACTTATAACAAATATTTTAACATTTAACAATCAGATCCAGCTAAAAGGAGAGTTAAAGAGCTGGAAGGTGGGCCTGAGGAAATTACCTGGGATACAGCATAGAGATGAAAGGAGGGCGAGAGACTGGTGAGTGGGGCAGGGCCTGCCGTGGGCCCCGAGCGCAGGAGGAGGGACGGGCCGCAGCACAGTAAATGCAGACGCGCCTCCCTGGGGTTTCACTCAGTGAGACTGGAGAACTTAAAAAAGCAGGTAGAGGAGAGTCCCTTTTTCAAGGAACAGCAAATCCCCGACAGCTGACTTCTTGACGGTGGAATGTGCTGGAAGCAGCCAAGGGCTGACCAGGACTCGACATGGTGTCCAGTGCGTAGCCACCAGCCGCTGGTGCCACTGACGTTCCCATGGAAAAGTCATGGACCCGGTGCCAGGGTCCCACAGCCATACTTCAGGTGGTTGCCAGTGGCTGCTGTGTGATAAGCGGGCATAGAACACTGCCACTTGGCCATCTTAATTCCGAACTAAATAGCCTTTAGATAAAGTGTTATAAAGGATAAAAACTCAGGTTATAATCAGAGAAGGCAATAGCACCCCACCCCAGTACTCTTGCCTGGAAATTCCCATGGACGGAGGAGCCTGGAGGGCTCCAGTCCATGGGGTCGCTAAGAGTCAAACACGACTGAGCGACTTCCCTTTCACTTTTCACTGTCATGCATTGGAGAAGGCAATGGCACCCCACTCCAGTATTCTTGCCTGGAAAATCCCATGGACGGAGGAGCCTGGTAGGCTCCAGTCCATGGGATCGCTAAGAGTCGGACACGACTGAGCGACTTCACTTTGACTTTTCACTTTCATGCATTGGAGAAGGAAATGGCAACCCACTCCAGTGTTCTTGCCTGGAGAATCCCAGGGACGGGGGAGCCTCGTGGGCTGCCGTCTATGGGGTCGCAGAGAGTCAGACACGACTGAAGTGACTTAGCAGCAGCAGCAGCAGCAGGTTATAATGACAAGTGGACTCATTTACCAGGAAGCTGGACATACATAAAGTTCTCTGCCTCGGGCAGTGCAGCTTGAGTACCTAAAACAGAAAGTCGTCCCTGTGGGGAAGGACAGACCCTACCTTCGCCTTGGAAATGGTAGCTCCTCCCCTCCCCTCCTATGCGGCCCAGGGGCCTGCTGCCCACTCTGGCCTTTCGGCTGCCCAGCCTTCCATGGTCCGGGTGGGAGTCTGGTGGGCGGTCCAGTGGGCAGCCGGAGATCCTGAGCGCTTGTGACTGGCACAGGCGGTGGAGTCCATCCAGGCGGAAGATGAGAGCGCCAAGCTGTGCAAGCGCCGGATCGAGCACCTCAAGGAGCACAGCAGTGATCAGCCGGCGGCGGCCAGCGTGTGGAAGAGGAAGCGCATGGACCGCATGATGGTGGAGCACCTGCTGCGCTGCGGCTACTACAACACGGCCGTGAAGCTGGCACGCCAGAGCGGCATCGAGGTGGGCACGGACGGGGCCCTCACTGTGTCCTGAGCCGGGCAGTGATGACTTGGAGTAACGAGTGTGGACGGGGTCGCACCGCCACCCCACGCCAGAGGCCCCCCGTGCCCGCCCCTTGTGTGTGAGCCTCTCTGGGCTGGGCGTGCTTCCCGCCAGTCCCTCTGTGGTGGCCTCTCTGGACTGGGTGTGCTTCCCACCAGTCCCTCTGTGGTGGCCCCAGGGTGCAGGTGTGGAAGCGCTCGATGCCCCAGGCCATGTGCGCTGGTGATCGGGCTGTCCGTGGCCTGCGCTGGCCTCTGCCGGTCCACCTGTGCTGTGCTTCAGCCTTCAGGCCGCTGGCTGGGGGTGGCAGTATCCCAGTGTCCCGAGGGCAGCCTTTACTGCGGTGGGCATAGCAGTCAGGCATGCCTGGCAGGAGTGCATGGCCGCCCTGCATGCCTACTTCCCATGACTGGAGCTTCTGGAGGGAGCACCTCTCTTGAGGGCGTTGTCCTTGTCTCTGTGTCCCAGGTCCCGCCCCAGCTGGCTCCTCTGCTGCACTTGGGACCCCCGGGCCTGAGTCTCCTTGCTCTCGTGTCCTCAGGCCCCCCGGCCCCCACCACAATCCCATCCCCACCCAGTGTGCGTGGCTCCCACCCAGAGCTGACGGGGCTCGGCCCTTGTGGCTCCAAACCCCAGTGTGTGACCCTGCTCCCGGCCCAGGAGGTGCCTGGGGTCCCCAGCAGCGTGCCCGGCCCAGCTGCTTCCCACGGGCTCCGTGTCCTCGCCTAGTTACAGCTC
Organism: Tragelaphus eurycerus; assembly: GCA_935064755.1. Classification (NCBI taxonomy): domain Eukaryota; kingdom Metazoa; phylum Chordata; class Mammalia; order Artiodactyla; family Bovidae; genus Tragelaphus; species Tragelaphus eurycerus. The sequence continues at coordinate 692,701 of CAKXYN010000033.1, forward strand.
CAGGCCTTTCCTCTGACGTGGCTGATATACTTGTGGAGGGGTTGGGGGTGGGCGTTCTCCCACTTGCATCCCAGCCCTGGGCAGCTCCTCGAGCTGGGTGTGCCCGGGCCCAGACTCCTGCTGTGGATGACAGGGTTGCCAGTCTCAGCTTGGTGCCTGGTGGTCCCCGTCACCCGATCCCCCGCTCACCATGCCAGCTTCTGCCTCACCACAAACTCTCCCTCCCTCACCTCGGCACAGCCTGTCCATCTGTCAGGCTTCACTCCTGCACCCTCCCCTGCACCTGCGAGGGCGTGGCCAGGCTCACCCACCCGCTGGCTGGTGAGGCCCAAGCTCCCTGTGCCTCCTGGCCCCCAGGTGTGCTCTGTGGGGGAGAAGTGTGAAGCCAGACCAGATGTAATGATGGTGAGCTGTCTGCAGAGGCACAGAGAGGGGCAGCAGGGGGCGGGCAGGGGCCAGTGGTCACCTGTCTGCAGAGGGGCAGTGGGGGGGCAGGTAGGGGCCGGTGGTCACCTGTCTGCAGAGGGGTGGGGGGGTGCAGGCAGCAGCTGGTGGTCACCTGTCTGCAGAGGTGCAGAGAGGGGCAGCGGGTGGGTGGGCAGGGGCCGGTGGTCACCTGTCTGCAGAGGGGCGGGGGTGGGGGCGGGCAGGGGCCGGTGATCACCTGTCTGCAGAGGGGCAGCGGGGGGCAGGCAGAAGCCTCGGAAGAAGGTCAGTTGGCGTGGACGTCTAGGATCCAGTACCAGAAGGGGTTTCCCTGTGGAGCCCCCAGCCAGCCTCACACTGAGCACAGAAACGCAGCTCTTTTTGAGCCAGACACAGGAGGGCATCGTCCTGGCCTTGGGGTGGGCGAGGCCTCCCAGGAACAGGCTGTAGTGCTGGGGCTCCTTCTCATCCAAAGACACAGTGAAGACGGAAGGGCACACGGGCCACACTGGTGGCTGTGGCGGTCAGGAAGCCTGGTGGAGTCAGCCATGGCCCCGTGTTAGCTGCCCCCATGGTGGCACCTCCCGGGAGGGGCCGTGGATGGTGCTCACTTGCTGTGGCTCACTTTTGGCTGGCTGGTTTAACATTTTTACCGTGGCTCCCACAACCCAGGGTCCATGGTCATCAGAGGACTGTCCACAAGAAAGGGAGAGACTAGGAAAGGCTAGACTCCGGGGGTGTGGGTAGGAGAGGCCACGGCCTGCAAGTTAGAAAAGGTCTGGAGAGGACAGGACACAGGAGAGAAGGAAGGCAACATGTCACCTGACAGCCTAGCTGTGGCCTCGCAGGAAACGTTCTGCCAAACAGAAGACTGTGCAGAGATGGCCAAGGAAGCAGCACCAGAACACGACTCCCTCTGTAGGGAGGGCGGCGAGCCGAGGGCTGGATTAGTGAGTCCTGGCTGGACAGCCACAGGGCTCTTTTCACCTGAACCCCGTGCTCAGGGCGAAGCCGGGGGAGCAGCTGGGCGCGGAGCTTGGGCTGTGGCGGGAAGCCTTGGAGTCTGGTGCTGGCCCGGCCACGCTCCAGCCCTCTCTGACGGTGTCCTGCTCTGTCTGGCAGTCAGGACGTGGAGCCGAGCAGGGGTCAGGCAGTTGGGGGCACGTCCTGCAGGCCCCAGCCAGCATCTGCCACTGTTCCTCCCGGGGATGTGGGTGGTGCCTCTTGTTAATTTTGCTGTGAGTGCCTGGTTTCACGGCAACATCATTGGCCGTGGGCCTCCACTGACTTTCTCTTGAAGTGGAGCAGGCATCCCTTCCTCGTGCTGTGGCCACCGGTAGGGCTCTGCGTCCTTCTGCAGCACAGCTCCCACGCGGAGCTTGACATGGCTATGCTGCTGCACACGGAACCTCCGTGGCGAGCTCCGCTGCGTGGCCTGCCTTGGTCGAGAGAGCGTGGGTGAGGCGGTGTCCTATCCTGTGCTCTGTGGTCTGAGTGGCCGCGAGGCCTAAGTGGAGGCTCTGGAGACACGAGAGTTCCAGGGCTGTTGTGTGCTGGATATTCCTCCACCTGCTAACAGAGAATGACCTGCTCAATCTGCGCCTGAGGGAAGAGAAATTCACTTTCTGAAATTTTCTTCCAGCGACCCCTCATTTGTCATGTCGGAACGTCCATTCCCTGCCCAATGTGGCCAGGGAGGTCCTTCTCACTGGCTACTCCAACCCCTTGCTTGGGCCCCACGCTTCCTGTTTCCCACCCACCGCCCCCACACCCCCCCACACACCCCACCCCCCCCCCCTCACTTCCTGGCACCACAGCGCCCCCTCGACTTCATAGGTGTGCACTCAAGTGGGTGGGTTCGCTCCTGTGGGTCCCTGGCTCTGCTGGGGTCCTCCAGCTCAGCGGCACTGGGCTGGCCTGCACAGACTGCACTCCAGGGTGGGAGAGAAGCAGAGGCGAGGGACTTGCAGCCCCCCAGCTGCCCCTTCTCAAAAGCCTAAACTTGAAATCAATCTGCAGAGTGAAACCCATAGAAATTGAGAGTATGGACTACCGGGATCTCCATATGTTGGCCCTGTGAGAGCTGGTGGGACCCCAGGTTCTGGCAGGACCTGGGCCGTCACCAGGCCTGCGTGCTGTGCAGACCCGGCCCGCGGTGGGGTGTCCCAGCACTGGATAGGGTGTTCGCATGAGAGGAGGCGCGGGATGCCAACTGCCAGGTGCCATGTCTGTCCAGCCTTGGGTGGGTCCGAGGTTCACTACTCTTAGCCAGGGTTCCCTTCACTGCAGGATTTAGTGAACATCGAGATGTTCCTGACTGCCAAAGAGGTGGAGGAGTCCCTGGAGAGGCGCGAAACAGCCACCTGCCTGGCCTGGTGCCACGACAACAAGTCCCGGCTGCGCAAGATGAAGGTGCGCGGGCTGCGCCTGGACGGGGCTCCCGGAGGGGTGGGGCCGGGGCGGGGCGTGCCTGGGCAGAGCTCGCAGAGTCGGGAGGGGCAGCGCCGCCTGCCCCAGAGCCTGTTGTTTCGAACTTGTGTGGGTGCATAACGGGGGACTGTTGGGTTCGGTGTGGGTTTGGGGTTGTTCTATAAGAGGGTGGTGTTGGGTTTTAGGGGAAATCCTCAAAGGGGCACTCTGCATCATGGTTTGGACAGATGTTGAATGAAGTTCTGAAGGCACATGGTGTGGACCACGCATGTGCTGCCGGGGATTGGAGCCAGGTGGGCCCAGCTCCTACCCACCCACTCACTGACGTAGGAAGCCACCCTCCGAGGAGTGAGTGGGTGCCCGCCTGAGAGGGTGCAGAGTTCCAGGCTGGGATATTCTCGAATACAACCTTTCTTGAGACCCAGAAGCAGCTTAAAAAATAGACACTTAAACATAAATTGCAGAATTTAAACTTGTTTCCTGAAAGGTGTCAATGCCTTAGGGCTTGCAGAAATGCTTGATTGTATTAACCTTTCCTGCCTCCATTAGAAAAACTGTGTTCTAAACTGAGTGCCTTTAACCCCGCCCCGTTGAGCTTGTCGTGTGCACATAGTCACCAGCCAAGGGTGACACTCTCTGCCACTCAGGGCCGCCAAAGCGAGCACGACGCGAAGACGGGACGGAAAAGTAGAGTGGCCAGTGGCTCCCCTAAAGAGAGTGAGGATCTTGGTATGGAAACCATAAAAGGAAAGCCAGAATTGGTATGTAACACGCGCCCGCGCTCTGCTCCACCCCCACGGCTGTGCGCTCGGCGGGAACCAGGGCAGAAGGAAAACAGGCCTCCGGTGCAACAGGCAGTTTCTGCAAGCCCTGCTCCCTCCCCGAGAACACTGCTGCTTGGCCAGGCACGCCACGGGGGTCGGGTTGCAGCGGGGAGCCTTGCACCTGCCTGCCAGGGGGTGGGCTGGCGGGGTGAGCCCACCAGGGCCCGCTCCTGTGGTCTCGCCACGTACTCGGAGGGAACATAAGTAGCTGTACAGAAGCGCGTCCAGAAGCTGAGAGGGCGCCAGAATGTGCTCACTACAGAGTTCCGCTGAACACAAGCTGGTGTGCACGCTCTGTCCAGCTTGTCCCCTTGTGGGCACACGTGAGCGCCGGTGCTTGATCACATGTGCAGGCTGGGGGTGGGGGGTCAGGGGGCCCATGCCAGATGCCAGGGGTCCCTCAGATCTGTGCTGAGGCTCTAGACAAGAAAAGAAACTTTGAGACCCACATTTCCCGTCGTGGAAAATACCTCCAAAGTAGTGAGTTGAGGCGGGTCTCTGGAAGCATCAGGCCGGCAGGGGCAGCGTGCGTGCTGTGTCTGCAGCCTCAGTGAGGCTGTGAACAGGAGCGCACAGAGCCTCTCGGGTTGTGTGTGATGTGCTCACAGATGGTGGCAGTCCTTGTCCAGTCTGGACACCTGTGTGTGTCCACCCTCTCAGGGGACTGTCTGAGGGTTAACTTGGAGAGCAAAGACCCACCGTAAATAAGGAGACACATTTCCTTGGGTCGGTTTTATAGAGCTGACCTAGGGTTTACTGGTAATGCTCCGCGACCGGGAGCCCCAGATGGAAGTGGTCATCATTCCCTGGGAGGCAGGCAGCGCCCCTCCCCTCCGTCCCCGGCTCAGCCTTGCTCGTCTGGCCTCTGAAAGGGGCTGGGTTTTTCTTCACTGGTTTATGAGGTGCCTGCCACGCCACCCTTGCCCTGCCCCACCCATTTGGGGTCAGGACAGACAGCTGCCCTGCACAGAGGGTGGGAAGAGGGGCTTGGGCAGGGTGGCAGACCGCCTTTTCTGAGCCCCTGCAGAGTGGACGTGTGGGTACCAGGTGAGTGGTTCTGCACCTCTGCCGTGCCCCTGACACTGGGCGGCACGGTCTGCCGTCAGGTCAGCCCGCGCGCCACTTGGTGTGCCTGGTGCCAGGCTGGGGGCTCGTGGAGGGTGTCCTCCCAGGGTCCCTCCAGCCCAGGCGCTTCCCCAGAACACAGTGTGTACGCCCGGCTGGGAGGCGGGGAGCAAGTCGTGAGGTTGGCAGACTTGTGGAAGCAGCAGGCACGAGGCAGCGTTTATACCGTGTCAGGGCCTGGGCACTGTGGGCGCGACAGTGAGCGGAGGTCCTGAGCTCGGCCTCCATGCTGTGTACTCCACATACTCTTTCTGGTTGGAAACACTGAGTGTTTTCTGAAGCCATGCTGAAAATGTTATAGTCTTAGTTTTTTGGTAAAATAATCCAGGTTTTTCATCTTAGGTCACAAAAGTTAATTTTGCCTGCTTGCACTCTACCCCTAGCTGCGGGAGTTTTAGTGCAAATTGGGTTGATATTGCTAAGGTTTCAAAGTTGGCTTGGCTCCTTTCAAGCTACCCCACTGCTGTGGCCGTATTAGCATCCCCCGGGGCCTCCTGTAGAGCCTCGGGACAGATGCCTCCCAGATGGAGCTGGGCCCCAGCCGCCTCCCAGCACAGTGGCCCCAGCCCGGGGCCCTCGCACCCACGGCACATCCTGGGCTCTTCCAGGAGCCAGCCCTGACCTGCTTGCCCACCTCTGGCATCTTCGCCTGGTCCTGGCCACGTGCTGAGGCCCCGCCCATCCAGGGCCTCTGAGCTGGCTCGTTCCCAGAGTCTCCATGGCCCACACTGTGAGAGGGTCTTCATGCGGGGCTCTGTCCTCCCGGAGCCCTTGGTGTGGCCTGGGGCTGGAAAGAGGAGGCCTGCGGGTAGGAGGGAGTGGCGAGGGCGCTGTGCTGACTCTGCTGACCAGGCTGTTGCATCTGTGCAGCCAGCTGCAGCTTGGGAGCACCCCTGCTGCTCCTCACCCCATGTCCACCCTGCCCTCCCTGGCCTGGCCCTGAGAGATGTGGGGTGGGGCCAGGCCATGGCCTGTCAGGACTCAGCAAGTGTTGGCTACAGGTTGAAATTAGGATTTCAGCAGCAGCCCTGCCTCCCCGGCAATGCCGAGCTTCTGTAGCAGTGCGGGCAGCCTTGAGCCGGGACATGGCTTCAGGTGAGCCTGGCTAAGCTGGTCCTTATCTTGTCTTCACCCTCAGAGCTGCCTGGAGTTTAGCCTGAGGATCCAGGAGTTCATTGAGCTCATCCGGCAGAACAAGAGGCTGGATGCGGTGAGGTAGGAACCCCCCGCCAACGTGCGGGGCAGGCTTCTGGGCCCCTCCTGGGCTAGGTGTGGGCAGGCACAGATGGTGCCTGGGTGGAGGTGGTGGGAGTGCAGACGTCTCCAGGCTGCGCTTGCCTTTCCAGACACGCGAGGAAGCACTTCAGCCAGGCTGAGGGGAGCCAGCTGGACGAGGTTCGCCAGGTCATGGGCATGCTGGCCTTCCCGCCAGACACGCACATCTCCCCCTACAAGGTACGGCGTGCCCGGGGCTTAGGGTTGGGCTGGGCCTGCAGTCACTGCCACTGACCAGCGTGGCCCGCACACCACCTAGGCATTTTTTCCCATCTTGTTCCCGTTTTGCTGGCAAAATCTTTGATCAGAATGGCTCCTAAAGCACTTCAGCTGGAAAGGGCAACTCCGAGTGCCTGCTTACTCCTCTGGAAGCCTGGTCAAGGCTGGACAGGCCCGGCCTCTTTGTGGCTCTGCGGGCGTCTTTGCCGACCTCGCGTGTTCCTGCCCTGTGTTCTCTTCCCTGCATCAGGATCACTGGGCTCATCTGCCCTCATCCCCCCGCCACAGGGTAAACACCCAAGAGAAGCCAAGCCACACCTTCCCCACTCTGCCCAGAGACAGCTTCAGCCGGATGCTAGACTCATCACCCACAGCCCCATCCACGAGCACCAGTCTTCCAGGCTTGCCGTCCTTTGTAACCAGGAGCCTTTGCTCCAGTTCCCAGTACCTCGGTCCTCGCGGGGTCTGAGGTCTTATCACAGTGGCCCTGATGGTGCCCCGCTCTTAGGCTCCTCTGTAGAGACTGGGGTGTGCTCTGCCGTTCCCTCCTCTGTAGAGACTGTGTGTGCCCCGCCGTTCCCTCCTCTGTCGAGACTGGGGTGTGCCCTGCCGTTCCCTCCTCTGTAGAGACTGTGTGTGCTCTGGTTTCTCTGTAGAGACTGGGGTGTGCCCTGCCGTTCCCTCCTCTGTAGAGACTGTGTGTGCCCCGCTCTTAGGCTCCTCTGTAGAGACTGTGTGTGCCCCGCCGTTCCCTCCTCTTCCTGAACCCTCACTTTCAGTGGCCCGTTCTGTGGGTCTGGCTGCTGCCCTGTGTGGTGGAGCCCCAGCCCTGGGTCTAGGTGCTTGTCGCCACAGCGTCCACTCCTGGTAGCCGTCCTCTGTGCTAGCCCCTTCTGGAGGCCATGACAGCACACCACAGACCAGGGCTGTGAGCAGCAGGCTGGACTGCTCAGGGTTCGGGAGGCTGGAAGTCCAAGGTCAGGTGCCAGCCTGGGTCACAACTTCTGCTGGGTCCTCCCATAGTGGGAGGGTCGGGAGCTCTCTGGGGGCTCTTCTTAGGAGGACAGTAATCCCATTTGTGAGCCCCCTGCCCATGACCTCATTCCCTCCCAGAGGGCCCCTCCTGACCATGCTTGTGGGCCTGTGTTTCAGCGGTGCGCTTGTGGGGGGGAGAAGAAAACCCTTGGGTGCTGGATCCAGCGTGTCCTGTGGGCCGTGAAGCTGGCCTCTGTCCAAGGCCGAGTGTTGCCCTGCAGCCCTGCTGCCCCTCAGTGTTCTGTGGGAGCCTCTGGGCAGACCCAGCCCCCACTGCCCAAAGTGCCTGCAGGTCCTTTGGAAAGCTGCTGGAAGCTTCTTCCCAGCTGAATTCACACTTTCTGTGGTGTTTGGGAATATAATAAATCAACAGGTCACAAAGATCTTTAGGTCTAAACTCAGATTTTAACTCATAGCGCTTTCTCTTCAAAGTGCAGCAAAGGCTGGCCGCCCTTGGGGGTGAGGTGCCCAACTCAGGAGGGGGTGGAGCACATCCCTTCACTCCTTGGTGAGGCCTCACAGCAGCTGTACAGAGCCAGGCAGCAATGTCCTCACTGCTGTTGGATCCAGAGGGACCGAGCCTCAGAGTAGACCCCAGGGCGGGCTTCCCCGCCCCTGGGCAGAGTTCTCCACCAACTGGGACACAACAGCCTTTGGCTGTTAAGGTTGGTCTGGCAGGTTCAATTCAGTTCAGTCACTCAGTCATGTCCGACTCTGCGACCCCATGGACGCACCAGGCCTCCCTGTCCATCACCAACTCCCGGAGCTTGCTCAAACTCACATTCATCAAGTTGGTGATGCCATCCAACCGTGTCATCCTCTATTGTTCCCTTCTCCTCCTACCTTCAATCTTTCCCAGTATCAGGGTCTTTTCCAGTGAGTCAGCTCTTTATATCAGATGGCCAAAATATTGGAGTTTCAGCTTCAGCATCAGTCCTTCCAGTGAATATTCAGGACTGATTTCCTTTAGGATGGACCGGTTGGATCTCCTTGCAGTCCAAGAGACTCTCAAGTCTTCTCCAACACCACAGTTCAAAAGCATCAGCTCTTCCATGCTCAGCTTCTTTATAGTCCAAGAAAGCTGGCCTGGCAGGTTAAGTAGCACCAAAGAGGAGACTTGGATGACAGGAGAGCCATGACTCCTAGCAGGTGGGGGTCTCAGGTGCAGGCAGCTCAGAAACAGAGTTGGGACAGTTGTCCTGGAAGCAGGAGCAGGGGACCAGACACTCCTGACACGTGCTGGAGCTGCCTCATTAAGGGAGCGATGCCTTCGTCCCTTGTGGCAAGAGGTCACAGACATGTCCAGGTGGGTCACAGTGGGAATGGACAGAGTACTTTGTTTTGAGAGGGGCTGTAGCAGAGACTAGGAGAAGGCAATGGCACCCCGCTTCAGTACTCTTGCCTGGAAAATCCCATGGACGGAGGAGCCTGGTAGGCTGTAGTCCATGGGGTCGCTAAGAGTCAGACGCGACTGAGCGACTTCACTTTCACCTTTCACTTTTATGCATTGGAGAAGGGAATGGCAGCCCACTCCAGTGTTCTTGCCTGGAGAATCCCAGGGACAGGGGAGCCTGGTGGGCTGCCGTCTATGGGGTCGCACAGAGTCCGACACAACTGAAGTGACTTAGCAGCAGCAGTAGCAGAGACTGCAGGGCTCACAGCTGGTGCTGGGTGTGGCAGCCCCTAGGGGTGGTCCTCCTTCACCATGGACTGTTGGATAAAAGAAATGTTAAAAATCATTTTTTAAATGTTGGAAGTGTGATGTGTGCCCTATGCCAGGGCTCTGAGGAGCTCACAGAACCTTTGACTGTGCACTTGCTTGGCTGCCTTCCCCCCCTCCCTGCCCCCACCCCTTCTTGAGTCTAAACCTAGGTGGTTTTAGGGACCAACATGAGCCAGATTTAACTTTCTATTCTAATAAGCTGTTCCCTGGAATAAGGCTTCTCCTTGCAAACCTTAATGCTCTTAGCAAGAGGTTCTGGACCTTGCTCAGTGAGTGGCTTTCCTTCCAGCCCCGAGCCCTTGACTTGTCTCTGGGCCACAAGACACACACTCCAGAGCATCAGCGTAGGCTCAGAACGAGTCGGTGTCCCAGAAAGGGAGTCAGCGGTGCCCTGGCTGCGGGCGGAAGTCGAGGCTGTCCTCTGGGCGCCACCGCATGGCTGAGCAGGGTGGCTCTCAAATTGCGTCTGCAGGGAAGAGACTTCGAGCTTGTTTCCTGTTACCACGATTCTGCCCTGCTTCTTCCAGGACCTGCTGGACCCGGCGCGGTGGCGGATGCTGATCCAGCAGTTCCGGTACGACAACTACCGGCTGCACCAGCTGGGAAACAACTCTGTGTTCACCCTCACCCTGCAGGCTGGCCTCTCGGCCATAAAGACACCGTATCCTGCTCTCTGGGAGTGCTCCCCACGGGCCCCCTTCCTAGTGCGGGGCTGGTGTCCAGACTGCGCTCCTCACCACTCTTTAGTCCCTGTCCTTGAAACTTCTGCAGCGCCCTCCAGCCCCTGCATTAATTGCATTGCAGCCCCAATGTTGAGACAGTGCCAGGAGGGCTCCCTTGCCCAGACAGGGACCATAACGCTCAGTAGCCTCCATGGGGTGCTCGGGATCCTGGGACCCCAGCTGGCCCACCCTCCTTAACCCGTGCGCAGGCAGTGCTACAAAGAGGACGGCAGCTCACGGAGCCCCGACTGCCCGGTGTGCAGCCGCTCGCTGAACAAGCTGGCGCAGCCCCTACCCATGGCGCACTGCGCCAACTCGCGCCTCGTCTGCAAGATCTCGGGAGATGTCATGAACGAGAACAACCCGCCCATGATGCTGCCCAACGGCTACGTCTACGGCTACAATGTGAGGGCCGGGGGGCAGGGCCTGTGCGGAGGGGGCGGGTTCACGCGTGGGGCGGGACCAGGGCAGAGCGCCCTGCGGCTTGGGGCCTGAGCTGTCTGCAAGGCAGGTTGGGGGGCAGTGGAGAAAGCTCAGGACTTCTTGGCAGGGGTACCTGCAGAAAGTGACTTTAGTGAAATGGAGCGATTTGTTTGCTGAGAGTCGGTTCTGTGGGTTTCTCATAAGAAACTTTGATGTAAACTGGATTGGCCCTTCTTAATGCACCTGGTCTTTCTTTTTAGTCCCTGCTCTCTATCCGGCAGGATGATAAGGTCGTCTGCCCGAGAACCAAAGAGGTCTTCCACTTCTCCCAGGCTGAGAAGGTATACATCATGTAGGCGGTCGCCACGCCGAGCGGCCTCAGGCCCCTGCCTACCTGCCTTTCTGTTTTTGCGACCAAAGATCAGTGAGCAACAACAACACTCCTGGGAAGAGAGGAGAAAAGATTTAACAAGCGTGCACTCGATTTTGAAAAATGTCAGCTGTTGATGCTTCTGAAGGGCTTTCACCTTTCAAAGAAACTTCTTTACAGACTGACCATGAGGAGGGAGGCTGGAACCTTTCAGCACAGGAACCGATTCCTTCCCTGTGTTCTCACAGTCCCTTCCCTTCTGCTAACAAGGAACCCCCCGGGGCAGACTGGTCCTCAGCCATGGCCCGGGAGCAGTGGTGGCTACGCCAGACCGACCTGTGGTGACTTGCTGCCACGAGGGACCCTGTCACTTCTCTCTAGAGCTGCTGCCAAAACGCAGGCACCACGGCTGCAGCTGGCGCTGGCCTCCAGGACCGCCGCCTGCCCAGGGCCACACCCGAGGGGCCGCATTCCGCCGTGTGGGTTCAGGGTCACGTCCCTCGTGCCGCCTCATCTCCTGCCTGAGAATGTATCTCGTGGAAACCCACTGGACCGGTGTCTGCAGAGGCCTTGCCGATGGCTCAGTGACTCTAGCTCTAAACACTATTCATTACAGAAGCCAGTAGTTCAGTTGAAGTAACCACCGATGACTTTTCAAATCAGACGAACTGTTGTAGTTTACACGAAACCGTATGGTAGAGGTTTGTACTCAGCGCTTATTTTTGCATGTTGATGTTGATTAGCTAATAAACTGTAAACGTGAGACTCGCCAGTAAAGGCGCTTCTACTTTTCCTTTTGGGTGCCGCGGCAGCACGTCGGGCCCTGTGGGCGGTGTCTGCTGCCTGGCCGTCAGCCCAGGGTGGGCCCCGGGGCGCCCGAGAACTGCAGTCACGTGATCGCGTCCTGCCCCAGGGCCCCTCAGTCTCATGACATCCCTAAGCAACCCCCGATACTGAGGGTCCCCCTGGGGTCCTTTGTGGCATCTGAAGCGCCTCCTCCCAAGCAGGAATGGGGGCTACTGTGCAGCCCTGCCTGCTGACCGTCAGCAGGAATGGTGCCCTGGGGGGTTAAGGTTAGAACTCAGCCACATCACGGTGGCCAAAGCGGGCTCGGAAGCAGCTGAGGCCATCCTGGCCTGGTGAAGGCAGGGCGCGCCTCCTGGGCCGCAGCTGAGGCCGTCCTGGCCTGGGGAAGGCAGGGCGCGCCTCCTGGGCCGCCTGGTCCACCAAGTCCCCAGTGCCCAGCCCAGGTGAGCTCTGGTCCGCTCACCTCTGTCCCCATCGTTCTGCAGATACCTCCTGTGAGGATCAGGGTGGGCTCCGTGGCCTCTGCTGACCACCTCCTCACACCTGTTCTTTGCCGTATTCCCTGGCTCCTCCTACCTGGCCTCGCCGCTGCACGGCCCCAGCCCTCAGCCTACCCGGGCTCCTTGCTGGTGCTGGCCGCTCTAGCTTCAAGCCTCGATCTGGCTCTGCTTCCTTGCCTGGTGCCCACGCTGACCTCTGTGCCCTGGGCCCGCGTCCCAAGGAGAGCGTGGCCTCCAGGTTGTGACTGTGCTTTGCTTAGTTGGGGCCAAGGATAGAGCACTATTTAAGTGGGGTCTCCCCGGGCCCCGTGTCCACACGCCACCCGTCAGGCCCGGCACACACGTGGGCTTGCGGCTCTGCAGGCACTTGGGCAGAGCTGTCAGTGGGGTGATGGGTTCCTTGCTGCCATCCATACCCAGCGAGGGGGACAGAGGGGTTCTCTGCTGGCCTTGCCCCCATCTCTGCCTGCTTTCTTGCTCTTTGCTTTCTATGGAAGTAGGACTTATGAGCACGTGGAGGAGATGGATTTTGGCCACGTGTCTGGTGCATGGCCAGTCTCCAAGCCAGTCCAGCCCTCTGGGCTGCCCCCAAGGCCTTCCCAGGCCAGTGTCCTGGGCAACCCTATTTCTTGGTGAGAATGACTCAGCCAGGCCACTCAGGCATGGTGCAAACAGAACCCCACTGTCGGGTCCCTGGTGGCTCACCCACAGGCAAGGCGGATCAGCCTTTTTGCTGCCTGTGGTGCCCTCTGGAAACCACCATGAGGGTGACTTCCTGTCTGCACACCAGTGGACATAGGTTGCTTCCAGGTAAACCGGCCATGAGCATTCTTGGGCACGACTTTTGCTGAGCACACACTTGCGCCCTGTGGGAGGATGTGGGGTTGCTGGTTGTGTGTTAATGTTTGCTAGACAGACAGCTGGCCAGTGTGGGCCCACACCGTCGTCAGGCTCGGCGCCCACCTTCCATGTTCGCTGGATGTGCTGTTGGCTATCAGCGCCTGCTTGCCATGGGCTTGTTCAGCTGTGAGCATGGCATGTGTGGGAACATGGGTCCTGAGTCGACAGCTGGATGAGTTTTGCTGAATGTTCACACACCTCAGCTAGCAAGCCCAGGCGGCCAGCACCCCGGCCCCCCAAGACTCTACTCACCCCACACAGTCATGCCTGTTTTCATGATTCAGGTTGAGTTTCACCTCCACTCAAAACGAATCACAGACTGAGCTCTGGGTCTCTGCCCAGTCTCACCCAGAAACACCCATGGTCCCTGAGGCCCTGCTTTTCCACGCACACCCAGTGTGGCTATCTGCCCGCCACGGACACGCAGGCAGTTCCCAGGACAGTTGGTACCCAGGATGGCTGATACCTGACTCCGGACATGTCTTCATTCCTCCTGAGTAGACTCCTGGAAGTAGAGTTGTGTCCTGGTGTCCCAGGAACCTTGAAACCAGGGAGTGTGGGTCCCTTCTGTTGACTCATTTTCTAGGTTTTCTAGACTGCATTTTAGCACCAGCTCATAAGGGTCTGCCGGGAAAAAAACCAGTCTGTGGGCTTTAAACTGGAATTGCGTAGAATCTCTAGATCAACTTGAGGACAGTCTCTGTCTACTTGAGATGGGAGGATATTCCTGTGATCCCGGAGGCCACAGGTCCAGGAATAAGGTGCCGGCAGCTGCTCCCCTGTCCACACAGGAGGACACTGGTCCTACAGCATCGGGGTCCTGCCCTCGACCCTTGTGACCTCACTTAACTGCCTCCAAACAGAGTCATAGGGAGAGAACGGTTTGAGGGAGGGGGGCCTGATTTAGTCCATAACAGGGACTTAAAGCCGGCAGTTCTGAGGCTTGCAGTCCATGACGTGTATCTCACCACGTAGTTACTCAGATTTACTTGATTCTTCTCATTCACATTTTATAGTTTTTAGTGTACATACCTTGGACATATTTTGTTAACCCTAATTACCTCAAGATTTTTAATGCTATTGTATGCTTAATCTTTAAATTTCCCTTTCCAGTAGTTCCAATATGGTAACAGACATAGTGATTTTGTATATTGGAGAAGGCAATAGCACACCACTCCAGTACTTCTGCCTGGAAAATCCCATGGACGGAGGAGCCTGGTAGGCTGCAGTCCATGGGGTCGCTGAGGGTCAGACACGACTGACAGACTTCCCTTTCACTTTCATGCATTGGAGAAGGAAATGGCAACCCACTCCAGTGTTCTTGCCTGGAGAATCCCAGGGACGGGGGAGCCTGGTGGGTGGCGTCTATGGGGTCTCACAGAGTCGGACACGACTGAAGTGACTTAGCAGCAGCAGCAGTCTTACTTTTTGGTAAATTTTAAGACATATTCTATGTACACAATTGTATCATCTGTAATAGTTTACTTCTTTGTTCCTAATGTCCATGTCTTGTGTCTCTTTTTCTTCCCTTTTTGTACCAGCCAGAGCCTCCAACTCATGGTTAAAATAGGAGGGGGCATGTCGTGGACTTATCTCCATTCTTGGGCAGAAAGTGTCACCTTTCACTGTTGAGAAGTTTGATGTTTCTGCAGGTTTCCCTGGGTGTTCCTTATCAGGTTGAGGGAGTCTCCTGAGAATTATCATCGTGAATTGATGAATTTTGTCAAATGTTCTTTTTTTTGGTCTAAGGAAATTACCATGTGATTTTTCTTCTTTATTCTGTTGATACAGAAAATTACATTCTTTGATTTGAGTGGGTAAACAAAACTTGCCTTCCTGGATAAACCCTACTTGGTGTGTTGTGTTATGTATTGCTGGATTTGATCTGCTTGGGCCCTAGCTGAGCATGTCATCTGTAATGTGCTCTGTTACGTGTAACGCCTATAGGACGTGTCGTGAAGTGAACGCGTCATCTGTAATGTGCTCTGTTACGTGTAGCGCCTGTAGGACGTGTCATGAAGTGAGCGCGTCTCTGTAATGTGCTCTGTTACGTGTAGCGTCTGTAGGACGTGTCGTGAAGTGAGCGCGTCATTTGTAATATGTTCTGTTACGTGTAGCGCCTGTAGGACGTGTCGTGAAGTGAGCACGTCTCTGTAATGTGCTCTGTTACGTGTAGTGCCTGTAGGACGTGTCGTGAAGTCAGCGCGTCATCTGTAATGTGCTGTTACGTGTAGCGCCTGTAGGGCGTGTTGTTAGGTGCAGTCATTCCTCTTCCTGATCATTTGTTTCTCCTTAGTTTTTCCTTGATCAGTTTAGCTACAGGCAGCTTTCTATCAATCAGAATTTCAATTTTATAGATATCACAAAGCATATTTTGGATTATTGCCTCCCACTGTTTGACCATTTTCAATTGATTTCTGCTCTTTATTGTTTTCTTCCTTCTGCTTATTTGTGTTTGTTGTTGTTCGGTCGCGCAGTCGTGTCTCACCCTTTGCAACCCCATGGACTGCAGCACGCAGGCTTCCATTCACAATCTCTTGGAGTTTGATCAGACTCATGTCCATTGAGTCGGTGATGCCATCCAACCATCTCATCTTCTGTCTTCCCTTCTCCTCCCGCCTTCAATCTTTCCCAGCATCAGGGTCTTTTCCAATGAGTTAGTTCTTTGCCTCAGGTGGCCAAAGTATTGGAGCTTCAGCTTTAGCATCAGTCTTTCCAATGAACATTCAGGCTGATTTCCTTTAGGATGGACTGGTTGGATCGCCTTGCAGTCCAAGGGATTCTCAAGAGTCTTCTCCAACACCACTGTTCAAAAGCATCAATTCTTTGGCACTGAGTCTTCTTTATGGTCCCACTCCCACATCCATACGTGACTACTGGAAAAACCACAGCTTTGTCTGTAGGGATCTTTGTTGGCAAAGTGACCGTCTCTGGTTTCTAACACTGTCTAGGTTTGTCATAGCTTTCTCAAAGAGCAAGCATCTTTAATTTCATGGCTGTGGTCACCATCCACAGTGTGTTTGGAGCCCAAGAAAATAAAGTCCAAAATAATTAAATTTTGGATTTAATTATTCTCTTTCTAGCTTCTTAAGGGGAAGATTACTGCTGTGGAACCTTTCATTTCTAACATAAACATCCCTACATTTTAATGTTTTAATTTTCATGTAGTTAAAAATATTTTAGTCTGCCTTGTGATTTTTTTTACATGACCTATGGACTATTTAGATGTCTGATGGCTAATTTCCAAATATGTGGAAATTTTCCAAATATTAGTTGTTAAATTCTAATTTAATTCTGAAGAAGTTCTGTAACACTTCTTAAACCGTAAAAACTGCTGGTGATGAATTCCCTCAGCTTTTGTCTGAAATGTCTTCATCCCCTTCGTTTGGTTTGGGGGCACGTCCCACTGCACACACGATCCAAGGTTGACAGTGTTTTTCTTTTACTGCTGCAGGACTTTTTTTCATTGCCTTGCAGCTTGCATTGTTTTGGCCAAGAAATTTGCTGCTCTCCTATCTTTGTAATGTCTCTTTTCTCTCCAACTGCTTTTAAGGTGCTTCCTTGTTCTTGTTGCTTCAACATTCAACAAGTATTGATACCTGCTGTGTGCCTGACATCATGGAGCATACCTCCTGAGAACAGAAGAGAAAAAACCCCAATAACCTTAGGATGAGATCACAAGCCTGTGTGAGGGTTATAAGCACCGTGGGACAAAGTGGCCCAAGTCCAGAATGGGCAGGTAGGGCGGTTTCCCTGGTGGCTCAGCAGTGAAGAATCCGCCTGCCAGTGCAGGAGACACAGGTTTGATCCCTGGGCCAGAGGATCCCAAGGCTGCAGAGCAGCACAGCCCGTGTGTCACAACTCCTGAGCCTGTGTTCGAGAGCCAGGGAGCCACAAGTAGTGAAGCCTGCATACCTAGAGCCTGTGCCCCACAACGAGAAGCTGTGCACTGCAACTAGAGAAAAACCCACGTGTGCACCGAGACCCAGCACAGCCAAAAAGAAAGGGCAGGTGGGGTCTTGTTACAGCAAGGGAAGTGAGAGGCTGAAGAAGACATGCCCGGTGGGTGCACAGCCTTGCAGGCATGGGGTCACTTCCGGAAGCCCCCACCGGCGGCAGGGGCAGGGAAAGCAGGAGGGAGGCGGCTCGGTGAGGGCACGGACCCGGAAGGCCCGTGGTCTGTTAAAGGTTCTGGCTTCACCCCGGGATGGGAGCCACTGAAGGGGCGAGGGCATCACATGATCTGACTTTAGCCTCTAGGTGGTCCCTCTGGCTGCTGCGAGGTGAATGGTCTCTAGGGAGCAGGAGGGCAGAGGTGACAGCGGTGACGGGCTGAAGGTATGAGGCAGGGACCTGGTGGTGGCCGTAGGGGGACCAAGTGCGCAGATTCGGAATCCCCTCTGAAGCTGGGGCTGTCCGGACATCTGGGCTGGGGGAAAGGAAGAGGGAGGGGGTCGAGGGGTCCTCCTAGGTCATTGGCCCCAGCGCGTGGAAGGACAGAGGACCCTCCATCAGCTGAGACGAGCGGGTGGTGGGGCAGAGACAGGTCTCCAGCAGCTGGGCGGCGAGGGCCGTGGAGGGGAGTCCGGGAAGGGGAGCTGGAGAGAGGGGGTTCCCTTCGCACGGGAAACACCCTGTAGCCACAGAAGGAAGACCAGAGGCGGGGGCCTGCGCAGGGAGGCCGGCGGTCATTTCTTCTTTCGCTTTTTAATTCGTTTTGTCTCATTTTTCGTTCCTTTCCGCCACCCTTTCTTAATAGCTATTTATTAAAGTGTAATTCACATACCACAAGAGCCACCCTTTCCAAAGATACAAACCGACATTTCAACACAGACGAGGCTGGGCAACCACCACCCCCGATCCCGGGTCCCCCTCTTCTGGGCGATCGGTGTCAGCGGTACCACACGGTCCAATCGGCGTCCTGTTCTCCATCCCGAGACGGGACCCCGGGGCGTCGGGCACCGCCGCCCGCGGAGGCGCGCGGGCCGGCCGGCCTGCGGCGCCGTCGGCCTCTTCTGCCAGACCCGGGCCCCCGCACACAGCCCAGCTGCCGCTCGCCGGTCCGTGCGCGCGCCGCGGGGTCCGGGAAGCCTCCCGAGGGCGCGGCTACGGCGGGCGTCCGAGCACGCCGGAGCCGCCAGGCCTGGGGGCGTCCCTGCCGCGGCCTCGGGAGGACCAACGCCCAGCCCCGCGCCGGTCCCGCCCCTGGGACGTGCGGCCAGCGGGCGGCTGGCAGACGAGCCCGGGCGGGTCTTCCGGGGAGGGTCCCCCGGGCCGGGCTACCTGCGCAGCCCACGGACCGGGGAGGGCGCTGCCAGCGGGGGCACCACCCCTCGGGGACGGCTGGGGCGTCCGCCCAAGCCCCGGCCCGGGGAGCCCCTCTGGGCAGCGCCCACGGGGCGGCCCCGAGCCGGGAAGCCGCCACGCTTCCGGCGCCGACGCCGAAAAGCCGAGCGCGCACTCCCAGTCTGGCCGGCCAAGCCCACGCGCCGGAGGCCCCTTTAACGCCTTGCCGCGCCCGCCCGCCTCCTTTCTTGCTCGTCGTCAGACCCCACCCCCACCCCACACACAACCCCCGCCTTCGGCCGGGAGCGCGCCTGCGTCACCGCGCAGGTCTCGGCCCTGACCCCGCGTCCACGCTTCAGGGTCCAGGCCGGCCACTGCTCGCCGCGCTTGGGCGTCACGTGACAGGAGAGGGCGGGGCCTGAACCGGAAGGGGCGGGCTAACCAGAGAGCGGCCGCCAAGCGGGTTAGACGGGGCTTCGGCCGCTCCGACCTTCGCCCCCGCGCCGCCCGGGCTAGGGCGGGCCAATGACTGTCGCGATCTGGGGCACGTCACGGGGGCGGGCCCTTCGCCGGAAGGGTAGGCTGAGGCGAGCCGCCGGGAGCGCGGTAGGTGGGGCTGTGAGCCCTCTCTCGGGGGCACCTCCTCCGTCCCCCGCACTGTGATGCCCCCGCCGCGCCCTTCCCTGGACGCCGCGCCCCGGGCTTTAGGACCGGGGCTCGTCGGCCCTGACTGGCCCGAGAGCGGCGGGGAGCTGGGGCTCTGCCCCGGTGGCCGAGCATCAGCGACGGCGGACGTTACTGTTGGTGGGAGACGCGGCGGACCGCCGGGCGTCCTCGCTTCTCCCGACTCCGGCCCTCCCCGTGCGGCGCGGGCGCCCCGGCCTTCTCCATACCCGCCTCTGGCGGCTACCCGCGAGCAGGTCGAGTTGTAGCAACTCGCCCTGCGGGTCTAGAGGCCCTGTGGCTTTCGGAGGGATGGTCGAGCTGGCGAGGGAAGAGGTGCGCCTGCCGTCCTGCGGGAGAGCTAACTTGAGTGTAATTCAGGCCGTTCTGGTCCTCGCCTTCCCGCCGGGCGTGACTGCGTGCTCCGTGGTTCTCGCTGGTGGGCTCAGATTGTAGACCTCCAGAGCACCAGTCTGTTGTTGCCCTTTTCCTGCTGCTGCTGCTAAGTCGCCTCAGTTGTGTCGGACTCTGTGCGACCCCATAGACGGAAGCCCACCAGGCTCCCCTGTCCCTGGGATTCTCCAGGCAAGAACACTGGAGTGGGTTGCCATTTCCTTCTCCACTGCATGAAAGTGAAAAGTGAAAGTGAAGTTGCTCAGTCGTGTCCGACTCTTAGCGACGGTCCCATGGACTGGAGCCTACCAGTCTCCTCTGTCCATGGGATTTTCCAGGCAAAAGTACTGGGGTCGGGTGCCATTGCCTTCCCTGGCCCTTTTCCTAATTACCATCAAAAATGTCTTGTTGACCGGCCCGGAATCTCACCTTGAATTGTTAAGTTTCAGCATCGGGGGTCATGTCCCAGAGGCCAGGTCGTAAGGACTCCTCAGCGTTGTGCCAACACCCTGTGCCTGACACATAGTGCAACACAGCGACATCTAATAAAACCCAGAGCTGTGATATACTAGGTGGTCGTTTAGCGTCTCTGTGTTTCCTGCTTCTAGATATGGATCAGAAACTTTCAGAGTTGGTGGAAGAGCTCACAACTTCAGGAGAGCCCCAGTTGAACCCCGAGAAAATGAAGCAACTGAAGAAAATTTGCAAGTATGTCTTAAGGCTCAATGTGTCAGCAAGTCTGTGCCAACCCTAGGAGAATGTGGGGCTACCCTGGGGTCAGCTTCTCTGCTGTGGAAGAACCAGCAAAGGAACACCCCCATTAGCCTCCCCTGGAGCGCTTGGTCCTGTACTGGGGCAGCAGGTCCAGGCAGGGGTGTGCAACCTTAGGGAGAACAGGTCTGTTCAGCTCTCTGTGTGGGTGCCTATCCCTGAGCGCACGTGTATGATTTAAGGGTTACTTAGTGTTGGAACATGTGTGGGAGGAAGGTTAGAGGTCACACAGGTGGACTCTTGTTGGGGGGTAGGTCTTGTCTGTCTTTGGACATCACTTATTTAAGAGCCTCTCAGGTGCTAGTAACAGAAGCAAAGAAATTTGTTGGTTATCCTTGTCATATGGTTTACAGCACGGAACTTACGTGATCGTTTAAGTGGCAAGAATTTACACTTTGGTTAAACATGGTGATTCAGGTCAGGTGTTGTTGCCTGAAAACCCCAAAGAGCAGGGCATGCGGGGCGGGGAGGGTGCGGGTGGCTGGACCCTGAAAACCCCCAAAGAGCGGGGAGGGTGCGGGTGGCTGGGCCCTGAAAACCCCCAAAGAGCAGGGCATGCGGGGCGGGGAGGGTGCAGGTGGCTGGGCCCTGAAAACCCCCAAAGAGCAGGGCATGTGGGGCGGGGAGGGTGCGGGTGGCTGGGCCCTGAAAACCCCCAAAGAGCAGGGCATGCGGGGTGGGGAGGGTGCGGGTGGCTGGGCCCTGAAAACCCCCAAAGAGCGGGGAGGGTGCGGGTGGCTGGGCCCTGAAAACCCCCAAAGAGCAGGGCATGCAGGGCGGCGAGGGTGCGGGTGGCTGGGCCCTGAAAACCCCCAAAGAGCGGGGCATGCAGGGCTGGGAGGGTGCAGGTGGCTGGGCCCTGAAAACCCCCAAAGAGCAGGGCATGCGGGGTGGGGAGGGTGCGGGTGGCTGGGCCCTGAAAACCCCCAAAGAGCAGGGCATGCGGGGCGGGGAGGGTGCGGGTGGCTGGGCCCTGAAAACCCCCAAAGAGCAGGGCATGCGGGGCGGGGAGGGTGCGGGTGGCTGGGCCCTGAAAACCCCCAAAGAGCGGGGCATGCAGGGCTGGGAGGGTGCAGGTGGCTGGGCCCTGAAAACCCCCAAAGAGCAGGGCATGCGGGGCGGGGAGGGTGCGGGTGGCTGGGCCCTGAAAACCCCCAAAGAGCAGGGCATGCGGGGCGGGGAGGGTGCGGGTGGCTGGGCCCTGAAAACCCCCAAAGAGCAGGGCATGCGGGGTGGGGAGGGTGCGGGTGGCTGGGCCCTGAAAACCCCCAAAGAGCGGGGAGGGTGCGGGTGGCTGGGCCCTGAAAACCCCCAAAGAGCAGGGCATGCGGGGCGGGGAGGGTGCGGGTGGCTGGGCCCTGAAAACCCCCAAAGAGCAGGGCATGCGGGGCGGGGAGGGTGCGGGTGGCTGGGCCCTGAAAACCCCCAAAGAGCAGGGCGTGCGGGGCGGGGAGGGTGCGGGTGGCTGGGCCCTGAAAACCCTCAAAGAGCAGGGCGTGCGGGGCGGGGAGGGTGCGGGTGGCTGGGCCCTGAAAACCCCCAAAGAGCAGGGCGTGCGGGCGGGGAGGGTGCGGGTGGCTGGGCCCTGAAAACCCCCAAAGAGCAGGGCGTGCGGGGCGGGGAGGGTACAGATGGCTGGGAAGAGGAGCAGAAGAGGGGCTGCGGCCTGCACACCTCGGGGGCAGCTCCCAGAAGGCCACAGGGCTTTCCGGGGGGCTGGGGGTGGTCTCCCCTTGGGCTGGGGTCTTTGCCGCGCTGCTAGCTGGGCAGGCCAGGAGTCCTTCAGCCTCCCAGGCGCTCGGCTGTGGGTGGGCGGTCAGCCGGCCAAGTGAGTGAAAGCGCCTGGCTGGGTCCAGTGAATCCGTGCGCACCGACACTGACCTTCACGGAGTTTTCCTGTGTCAGGAAATGTTGTTTTTCTGTTTGTCATCATGAAAGTAGTTAAAACCTCGCCTTGTGGGCTCTCCAGCAACAGGCAGGGGCCAGGTTTGGCATGTGGGCAGTGCTCATCTACCCCGGGGGAAGGGCAAATGGCTCTGGAAGTGCCCACGTCCCTGCCACCACCGCTGTGTCTCCAGGTCTTCAGAAGAGCAGCTTGGCCACGCCTACCACCTGCTGATGGCCCAGCTGAGCCAGGAGCATGCAGAGATCCGCCTGTCCGCCTTCCAGGTCCTGGACCAACTCTTTGCCAGGTCTCACCAGTTCAGGATGCTGGTCGTTTCCAACTTCCAGGAGTTCCTGGAGCTCACGCTGGGCACCGACCATGAGCGGCCCCTGCCGCCCCCAGGGAGGTGGCACAGAGGCTGAGGCAGGCGGTCACCCAGGCCATCCGTGGTTGGAACGAGAAGTATGGCGTGGCCTATAAGAAGCTGGCCCTGGGCTTCCACTTCCTAAAGCACAGCAAACAGGTGGGCAAGCCCTGCACTGCACCGCCGGCCTGTGCGGTCTGGGCATGGGGTGGTCTGGAGCTGGAGGAGCAGCTGTGAGGGAAGAGCCTCAGCTCATCCCTGTGTGTAGGTGGGGCTGAGCCTTTAGCCCTGGTTTGCACAAGATGAAAAGAAGCGTGAGAGTCATCTGCTCGATACAGCCCTTTTCTCTGCCCGGCTCTGCGCCTGTGCCCAGCCAGTCTGGGTAGGCGACTCTTGCTAGGACTGGTACTGCCCCCTCCTCCCCACCCACTCCAGGCCTGTGGCTACTGCCCTTCCCGCTGCCCCCTGGGGTCTCCTCGAGCATTGTTCTCAGGGCCCTGGGTCTGCCCAGCAGCCTCCCTTCCCACTGGAGTATGTGTGTGAGTAGAAACCTTTTTACCTGATTTTACTAGGAGAGAGACGCCGACGGCTGTGTTCATTCTGGGGGTTTAGTGTTACCGTTGAGTGCTGTCTCGTGTGTTACAGCAGCACTCGTGAGCCTGAGGCCATAGGGCTTCGGCCTGTAGCTCCTGAGCATAGCCGTGCTTCTGCGTCTGCTGTTAGGCTGCTGAGCATAGCCGTGCTGCTGCGTCTGCTCTTAGGCCTAGTTGCAACTCATGTTTTCGTTGGATTCTTTGTGGCTGGGTCTGACCTTTACCTAAACTTCTCAGGTAGACTTCCAAGATGTGGACGCTCGCACTGTGGCAGAAAGAAAGCGAGCAGAAGAGAGACAGAAGCGCTTGGATAGAATCTACAAGGAAAGGTCCGAGTGGGCAGCGAGGGAGATGGAAGGTGAGCATGGGGAATGGGGATACCGCCCCCCACCCAACCTGCTGCTCCTTCCCAGGCAGAGCTCAGGTCCTTGCCCAGCAGTGCACCCCTGTTGCAGGGCCTGCTCTGGGAGTTTGGTGGGGGCGGGGGTGAGGAGGGGGCTGGGTCATCCAGCCCTGTAGCCACAGGAAGACCTAGATCCCCGGGCACCTGGCACCCTGGAAGGAACTGCCAGGGCCA
This sequence comes from Tragelaphus eurycerus, assembly GCA_935064755.1. Classification (NCBI taxonomy): domain Eukaryota; kingdom Metazoa; phylum Chordata; class Mammalia; order Artiodactyla; family Bovidae; genus Tragelaphus; species Tragelaphus eurycerus. The sequence goes on from CAKXYN010000033.1 coordinate 716,012, forward strand.
TGGGCCTAGGGGAGTGCTAGAGGAGGCGCCGGCTGGGGCTCGCTGCGGGTTTTGGGGCAGATGGGTAGACAAGGTGGACGGAGCTGGTTCAAGCTGAGGGCGGGGGAGGCCCCCTGCAGGCCACCCACCCTCTCCTGCGGCCCTGGCAGCCATGTTGCAGACTGTGTCCCACGGTGGCCTGGACGTCACCATCTATCTGACCCCGACACCCACCAACTGTGGTCTTGCCAGTCTGCTCCCCAAATCCCTGTGCCAGCCCTCCCTGTGAGGGGCACCCAGAGTGGGAGCAGCTTGAAGGGTGGCGGGTTGAAGGCCCTTCCAGAAGCCTGGCCTCAGGAAGGCCACAGAGCCGGGAGATCCCGCGGGCAGCCACGGCCAGAATGGGCTGGTGGGGCAGAGCTGAGCTCAGCAGGGAGCGGCGGGAGTGCCATCCAGGGAGGCTCTCACCGGGCACGGCTGAGGGTGTCGCCCTGAACATCCCGGCGTAGTGTCCGGAGCAGAACGCCCGCCTGCCTGTGGAGGAGGGGCGGGGCGTGCTGTGTCCCCTCCTGGACACCACTCCTGCCAGGGCCCAGCGAGCCAAGTCCCATCCTCACAGAAATGTCCGCGGAGATCCGGGGCTGCCTCAGGGAGCTGGAGAGCTGCTTCCGACTGCTGCTGCCCTTCGACCTCGACCTGGTCCCCGGGGCCACCTGGTGCCCCGTGCCTGAGAAGGGCGACAGGGACGAGGAGCAGCCCTGCTGCAGCAAGAGCCTGCCCGCCTGCGCACGCCCCCTGGGAGCTGTGGGCGCGGGAGGGCCGCCCTCGGAGGACGAGGACAGCGACCCAGATGGGTTCTTGCGGCGCCACGGGCTGGGCTCCCGGCAGTACACGCTGGACGTGGAGCTGTCCTCAGGTAGGGCTGCCCCCACGCCAGGCCGCCTCGGCCACAGGCCCCGGGACACTTCTGGTGCTTGGGCCTCTGGGCTGTGAGGTGAGCTCGGGAAGGCACTCCGACGTGTGGGGCACAGGGCGCCAGCCCTCTCTGACGTTCAGTTCGCTCTGTGGGCCAGAGGCCAGCTGGGAGGAGGAATCAAAAGAAACATTTTGCCACGTTTGTGACAACATGGGCCGTGATCACACTGGCACCATGGGCCTCTTGCATTCCAGCCCCCGTGGGTGAGGGGCACTGACTGTCCCACCCCACATGGCCTGGGCCCCTCGGGTGGGGTGAGGCTGAGGCTGGAGGTCACCTAGCCTCTGCAGCCACAGTGAGACCTCCCGCCCTACAAGGAAGCACCAAGGCCTGGACACGGGTCACGCTGGAGGGTGTGCTGGCTGAGGCTTGCTGGGGTGGCAGAGCTCACAGGGAGGACCCTGGGCTGAGGGGCCAGTGGGGCCTCCATCCTGAGGGCATTGTGGGCGTGGGAGGGGTCCCCTGACTTCATGGCCTGGAGAGGGGTGTTGGGATTAGGCTAAATCCACTGTGGCAAAAACCACGAGACAGAGTCTCCTGGGCTGGCAGGTTTGGGTGCCAGATGATGAGTGGCTGGTGGGTGGTCCAGTCTGGGACACCCAGTGACCTGCCTGGGTGGTGGTTCCTCCGCTGACTGTGCATTTGCTGCAGACAGCCTTAGGGTGCGTGAGAATGAGGACAACTCGGCCGTCATCCGTGCGGCCCGAGACACGCTCAGGCTCATCCAGAACAGGCTCCTGCCGGCTGTGTGCTCCTGGGTCCAGGTGTGCCCCTGGGTCAGGGCGGGCCCCTGGGTCAGGGCGGGCCTGGGTGGGCTCCTGGGTCCCAGTGTGCCCCTGGGTCTGGGTGTGCCCCTGGGTCCGGGTGTGCCCCTGGGTCCGGGTGTGCCCCTGGGTCTGGGTGTGCTCCTGGGTCTGGGTGGGCCCCTGGGTCAGGGCAGACCCTTGGCCTGGGCGTGCTCCTTGGTCTGGACAGGCCCTGGGTCCAGATGGGCTGCATGGACTGATAGGGTGCAGGGCTGGCCCTGGGGGAGAACGAGTGCCTGGCCTAGGAGGTGCTGCCCTATCCTCACAGCTGTTCACTCGTGCCGGGACATATGGTGGGCACTTGGAGGGCGCCATCCACCTGAAGGCCGAGCTGGAAGCCGCCTTGAAGAGGTCCCGGGAGCTGGACATCGCGCCAGAGGAGGGCCGCGGTGGGGAGGTGAGTGCCCCGGCTGGCTGTGAGGGCGGCCAGGGGCCTCCCCTGATCTGAGCTCAGCCCCGCGGGTCCTGGTGTCTCCTTGCCAGGAGCGGACTCATCTGAGCGCCGGACACCGTGGCCAGGCCCTGCCCACAGGCGGCTGGGCCGGGCCAGGGTTTGGGGAGGAGGCTGCGGAGGCAGACAAGGGCCCTGGATGGAGGGCTAGGCTCTAGTGAGGGGCCCAGGAGGGGAGCTGGGGAGGCGGCTCTTGAAGTGCCCACAGGGCCCCATCCTGCGGGCTTGGTGGCCTGCCAGGACCTGGGGCTTCAGGTCGGGAAGGTACTGATAGAGAGAGGGACCTGGGTCCTCTGAGGATGTCCTAGGGGAAGGGGTGGAGCATCTGGAGAGTGTGTGTGGGCAGGGGCATAGCTGTAGCTGGTGGGTGTGTGTGCAGGGTAGGGGGAACCCCAGCTGCAGGGTGTTTGGAGGAACCACAGCTGGAGGGTGTGTGTGCAGGGTTGGGGGGACCCACAGCTGGAGGGTGTGTGTGTGTGTCCCACAGCTGGAGAGTGTGTGTGTGTGTGTTGGGGGGGATCCACAGTTGACCGCGTTAGTGATTAGAACCCATAAGCTGGAGGAGGTGTGTGTGTGTGTGTGTGTGTGTGTGTGTGTGTGTGTGTGTGTGTTGGGGGGGGAATCTGCAGCTGACTGCATTGTGTGTGTGTGTTGGGGGGATCCGCAGCTGACTGCATTAGTGATTAGGACCCATAAGCTGGAGGGGGTGTGTTGTGTGTGTTGGGGGGATCCGCAGCTGACCGCGTTAGTGATTAGAACCCATAAGTTCTGGTCAGAACTGGTGCGGAAACAGGCAGCAGGGCTCCCTGAGCGCTTGGGGCGCAGAGAGCCTGACCGCGCTGGGTCGAGGTCTGCCACCTGGAGGAGACCCGGTGGGTGTGGCGTGACGGGTCCCCCCACCTCCCGTTTTTCGAGGGGGCCCGGGATGGGCAGGCACCGTTCTTTGCTGAGGACGAGGTCAGGTTTAGGCCCCTGGAGTTAGAATGGAGAGCGGCCAGCGCCCTGAGCTTGGCGCACCCTCGTCCTTGCCCGTGGGCCGGCAGGGGGGCGCCCTTGCCCTTCTCCTGCGGCGGGTGGGCAGGCAGGCGGGCGGGCGGGCGGGCGGGCGACCCGGTCACGGGCTGCTCCCGAGGCTGCCTCTACAGGGCTTTGCTGAGCACACGCCTCAGTGAGAAGGCAGTTAGTTCTGGGAGTTGTGACCGCGGTGCGTGTTTCACAGTGAGAGAGGGTGCTTTCTAGGCACAGGACAGCAGTGGGTCCTGCGCGTGTCCCTGTTTCTGAGCCTCAGCGGAGCTGTGGGGGTTGGGGGTCAGCGCCGTGCACCCCTTCACGGCCGGGGCCGATCCAGCTTGAGTGTCAGCAGGTCACTGACCACAGCCGGCCAGCCTCAAGTCCTGGGAGGCACGTGGTCAGGCCAGACGGGACCCTCTGCAGAGAGGAGGCTGAGGACGTAGGGGTGTTCGGGGGTGGTCCGTTCGGGTCAGGGGGTGTGGGGTCTACGTGGTGGCTTCAGCAGGAGGAAGCGGGGCTGCCCTGAGTGCTCCTCTAAGAGCCGACCTAGAAGCTTGAAGCCCTTGAGCGCATGCTCGTCGGTTCTTTGGGCCGTGGGCCTGTGGATGGAGTGACGGGGCGTGGGGCAGAGTGGCAGCGCCTGCTCGGGCAGCCCGCCTCCCAGAACAGCCCCACAGTGGTGTCTGCTTGTCTCTGCGGCTCTGCGCGGCCGTGGTGAACACACAGACCTGCGTCTTCGCCTGGTCGTCTTCTCGGGAAACATCTGCAGCTTCAGTCTCTGCCTGGTGTCTCCACTGGCAGGCTAAGCTGGGAGCCTGTTGTTCGGTACTTGGACTCTAACACCTTGGGAGACCCGCGGGTCTGAGGTCCTGCTGCTCCCACCGTGTGGCGCCGCGTGTGGGGCACGTCTCCCCAGCCGTGTGGCTGGGGTCTCTGGTCAGGCTTCCCACTTGAGTCTGTGTTGCCGTGTTCTGTTCCTTGTGATGTAGGCGTCCTGTCTTCAGAGTGTCTAAGCCAGCTCAAACGTGTGTGACTTTGGTTTTATGTAGATTTTTGTTCTGTGGTGTGTCCGTCCCGGCTCCATGTGGAAGCGGGCACAGACCTGTCTTAGCTAGGTCGATGTGGAGCATCGTTTGGTGAATTTAGTTTCCAGCCGTGTTGCTGGAGGACAGGCCTAATAATCTGCAGCTGCTACATCTGTTATGCTGATAAACATCCTTGGGAAACTTCTAAATTGCTTGTTATTTAATTGTGTAGCTATGATGATTACTTACTTTGTATTGTGTGATTCACAAAATATTAATCTTCTCCCACCAGTAAGACAGACAATAACGATTCTCTGCATCAGTCTGTGCAGGCCGAGTGCAGAGCAGGTGGTTTCTCGGCCCCGGGCTCCTCGCCGCAGCCGCTGGAGCACTCCCACGATGCTCCCCTTTTCCCGCTGCCGCTCTGCCAGCAGCCTCGGGTTTAACCCCCGCACGCTCCCACTCGTTGCAAGGGCTCAGATCCCACGTGACTCTGGGTGACGTTTTTCTCCTGTTTGTGGCCAGGTGTGCTGGGCTTTCGCGGCTGTGCTGGGCTGGATGGCGCTTGGTGCTTCAGGAGCCCCGTGCCGGCTTCCTGAGCAGAGAGCCTGAGGGTGAAGTGCTGACCGTGCCTTGGCCCCAGGGAGGCAGGGAGCTGAATCAGCTGCAGTGAGGGGCTTGTGCCCAGCTGGGCCAGTGAACCTTCCTGGCGACTGCTCCCTCCATCACTCACGCGCCAAAGGCCGCTCTGTGGGGGCAGCCGCTGGGGCAGGGGCTGCCTGTGCTCTCGCGAGGACTGGGAGCACGTTGGCTGCTGTGGGGGCAGCTCCCCGCCCCCGCAGGCCCTGGGCCCTCCCTGCCCTACAGCCCAACTCCCCAGCACCCTCCAGGGTGGCTGCTCTCTCCTGAATGCTTTCATGAGTGGTCTCCTTAATTCCAGAGTCAGCCCTGTGAGGTCAAGTCCATCCTTAACCCTGTTTTACAGATGGGAAGGCTGCCTGGGAGAGTTGCATGGATTATCTGTTAAGGCCAGGGTTCATGGTGAGAAAGCGATATCGCCCAGAGGCTGGGCTGGGGGAGGCCAGCCAGCCTGCATCAGGCCCCAGGAGGTGTCCCTGGAGGAGGGGCTGCCTGTCTGGACACAGGACAGACTCAGGAACCCGTTCCCTCTGCCTGGAAACAGTTGGTGGGCCTGACGGGGTGGTGGCAGCCTTGCACACCCTGGCTGGCTGGCCTCAGTGCTGGAGCGGCGGGAGCTGGTGAGAGGGGCTGGTGGCTCCAGGCCCCTCCGTGCAGGAAGGTGGCAGCGCCCCACGCCCACTCGAGGCCTGAGATGGTCACCACCCGCCCGCAGCAGGCCCACACCTGCCGAGGTGCGTCCAGGCAACGGAGATGCACATGAGATATTGGCCTGGCTGGGCAATTTGCACGCGGTCCAGGGAGGGCATTAGCATATAAATAGCAGCTGTGATGACGACCCTCACAGCTGAGCACGGTTAATTTTTGGTTTATAAGATAGAATGGGGTTTTAAGTGCGTTGCCATCAAGCTGAGGAGACAGATGCAGCTTGGCGCTCACTTGTCTGACGGGGCCTTACATCATTTTTTTTTTTTTTAAAAGGGAAACATACACACATAAAACTGAACAGAAGTGATTTCTTGGGTGAAAAGCAATGGCGGTGGCGCCCGAGTTAATTAGATCGCACAGAACGTGTTTAATGGCCCAGCTCTATCGCGGGCAGGCCTTGGGCGGGCAGGTCTGGGAGGTGGCCCTTCCCATCCTTCTCGAGTAATTAGCAACCCGCTACCCTACTTCCGTAATCGGATTACGTTGTATATTTTAGCACTTTTATTGCTTGTTTAATTATGATCTCAGAGCCTCATTTTTCTAAATCCTTTTAACTGGGTGAGAATTGATTTGTGTGGAATGAGAGGATGGCCCGGGGCGTCCTCTGCCTCCCTGGGGCCCTGTGGGTTCAGTCCCGGGGCCTGGACGTTAGCCGCAGGGCCTCCCAGGCAGGCCGGGACTGGACCTGACAGGGAAGTGCACCTCTGGGCCCCTGGGCGAGTGCAGGCTGCTTTCTCTAGCATGTCTGGTGGTCTCTCTCCACAACGGGGAAGCTCAGCTACCAGCAGACTGCTCTTGAGGACCGTCAGCAAGTCTGGCCCTGCCGTGCAGGCCGCCTGCCCACCTGATGCCCGCAGGCCATGATGTCCCTCAGGACCCTCAGGGGTCCCCGTGCCCCTGCTCTGCCCCCAGCCGCCTCCCACCCATGCCCAGTGTAACTTCTGACCTGATCTGTGACCTTTAACCTCGAGAGGAGTTTGCCACTGTGGCGCCTGGGAGCCCTGGGCTGGCCCCTCAAGTGCAGGTGGACACTCTCCGTGGGCCTGGGTGTCCCTAGCCAAGTGCTCCTCCAAGGCTGGGTGTGGGGGAGTTTCCTTCTGGTGCCCTCTGGGGATGGGGTGCCCCTGGGTCTGGATGTGGGAGGGCCTCAGGGTACTCAGCACCTCAGAGCCCCACGCAGCCTGGAGAATTAGACCTTCCTTGCGAGTGGAGCCCCTGCTTCCCAGGGGGCCTGGTTTGAGGATCACCCCAGCCTCCGAGGGGTTTGGAATGTGAGGGCAGCAGCGATGGCTGCAGTAGTTGTTGCGGGAGGGCGCTGGCACTGCCCTGCAGAGCTGTGCGCCGGGGGCTGGGGCCTGAGGAGGCTGCCCTGGAGGCCTGCGGGCCTTGTCAGCCTGCATCTAAGCCCGGGAGACCCGGCTTAGTCACAGAGACAAACAGTTTTACCCTGGTGGGGGAGAGGGTATAATTCCTAATAGTTAGCTAAGCAACCAAATGTTTTTTAGGAAATGAAAATTTAATAAAAGTCACAGGTGAAATTCAAGGGTGTGAGCAATAAGCATAATATTTTATGAAAATGAGCTCCATATTTAAAGTCTGGCACGGTGTGTTATGCATTGTAGCACCCAGTCCACATCTACCTTTTGGAAAATTAAAACACATAAATTCTGTTTAGTGTTTGATACGCATGGCACTAGCCGGGACCGTAATGCCCGAAAACCTTGGGCTGCTTTCCACCTTTCATAAATTCCTGGGTAGATTCTATACAAAAATAATTTTCAGGTCCGCGGCTCATTGTTATTCAAACGTGATTGATCGTCGTCATTTGCTCGGCTCTGGAGTTAAGTGCCCCTGTCATTTCCAAAGAGTATAATTGGGACGTTTCACAGGTCAGCGGTGGAGACAGGCTTCCTTTTGATCAGTGTTAGACTGATAACAAAAATTACAGTTTCCAATGATTAATGTCTCCGTGCCTCCCAGACGCCGCGCCGCGGCTTGCACCCAAGCTGAGAGCATTTGCATCTGATTAGGCCTCCCAGCCGCTCCTCAGCCTCTTGGTCCTGGGCGCCTGTGGCCTGGCCGGCCGCCTGCCTTGGGGTCAGCAGGCCAGCCCTCGTCTGTCTGCCCCGGTCAGCCGTGTGCCCCAGGGCCTGGCTGTTGGGATGGACCCTGGAAGGGAGGGTGAGAGTCGAGTGGGCATCAGCCCAGCCACGGTCTCCTCTCTGAACCTTTCCTGCAGCTGGGCCTGGGGCTGCGGCCCCTCAGACTCTGGGGTGTTTCCGGGTGGCACTGGCCGTGTGACCCAGCTCCCAGGTACATAAGTGCAGTGATCCTCTTGGGAAGGATGGGCCCCATGCCCCATCGTGGGGGTGCAAGGGTTGAGAATGTGAGGGGAGGGGCTCTCTCCCTGAGAGGCACAGGCTGCTGAGCCCTGGTTCAGGTTGCGTGTGGCCCCAGTGCGTGGGGGGAGTGTGAGGCCGCCTCCAAGCTGTTTTCCGGAGGAGCCCCCGCCCCCTGCAGTGAGCCCCCCATGCTCAGGGTCCCTGCCACTCCAGCCTAGCTGAGTGCCACCAGGGAGGGGGCTGGGGGGAAGTGGATATTGGGGCCCTGGACTAGGGGTGGGGGGCTGGGGGGATCCAGGCTCGGAGAGCTGCCCTCTCCAGGGGAGGCTTTCTCTTCAGTGGCCTTTTAACAAGCCGCTCTCGAGGACGAGACGTTCTGGAAGTGCCATGGTCACAGCCACAGTGCCGGATGCCCGGGGGCGGTGCTTCTGGTCTGGGTGGAGCTGGGTGGAGGGCCAGGACCGCAGGCCCATGGGGCTCCCTGGGCTGCAGCGTGCCTGTCCGTGGTCTCAGCGAGCCAGCTGGCAGAGGCGCATGTGGGCCCCTGCAGTTTAGGGAACAGCGCCGACCGTGAATGTGGCCACATGGTCAGCGCTGAGCGCCAGCCTGGACGCGAGGCTGGCGCTCTGCCTGTGGCTGTCACTCACAGCTTTAGGTATTTCCCCAGACGGCAGCCCCCGGGGACGAGGATGAAGACGAGGACGACTTTGTGGAGGTCCCGGAGAAGGAGGGCTACGAGGCCTGTGTCCCCGAGCACCTGCAGCCTGAGTGCGGTGAGCAGTAGCGTGGGCCCGGGAGGGGTCCCTCAGGACACGGCCCCTGAGGGGCGGGCCTGGGTCCAGCCTGGGCCCACAGAGCAGGGGACCGGCCTCGGGGGTGCCCAGTCCGTGCCACGTGGTCCTGGGGTCTCTGCCGTCCCTCCGGTTGCCCCTGCGGAGCCACTTTGAAAATCATGATTCTCCTCATGCGGCCAGGCGCCTGCTGACGTGGGCCTCCCTGAATCCTGGTCCTGTTGGTGGGGTCATGGCTCAGCCTCTGTCCAGGAGCCCCAGGGTCCCTCGGGAAGGCGCTGCCACCCCCTGCCGTTGCCGGGGGTTTCTCTTCCAGAAACCTCCAGGAGCCGCGTGTGCACAGGGGCAGCTTGTGTCCAGAGGGGCGAGTGAAGCCTGCACCATGTGTGGCTCGTGTGGGAAGTGAGTGAGTTGTCGACCTGAGTTTGAGTTGGTGTGTGGGGTAAGAGTGAGTCTGTTCAGGAGGTCGGTGCTCAGGCAGTTGGAGTGTGGGTGTGACCAGGGTGTCCCCCACCCACTTCCTAAGGCCCTCCCTGGGGTGCAGCCGCTACCCACCCCAGCCCTCGAGCCCCCGCCTCACCCTCACGCTGACCTCTCTGGCCACACCGTCCCAGCGCAGGTGTCCTCTGAACCTTGGGCTGCTCCTGGGGCCCGGCCTTCTGCCATGCCCCTCCAGGTGCCTGGTCTGGGTCCTCCACCCCCAGGCCTCATCCCATGCCCATGAGGCAGCAGGGGTGGGTGTGGGGCCTGAGGGGCCTGGCCTGTCTCATTGGTCTGCCCTGGCCACCTCCCTCGAGGGGGTGCTCGGTCTCCAGGCACCAGCGTAGGTGACCACCCCCGGGTGCTGCTAGCCCCCGCCTGTCCTCACGATGGCCAGGTGCGCAGAGAGTAGCCGAGCTGCTCCCCGGGGGTTCGTGGGCTGTACGCTTGGGAGGAAGCAGGCCCCCGCCTGCAGGAGGGTCCGCTGTGCCCCAGGACACGCCTCTGACCGCGGGTGGCGGGAGACCCCTTGCTGCTCAGGGGGTGCGGGGCCGGGTCTGCACTGTGGACCCTGGCGCCGCGGGGCAGTGCAGCAAGTGCTGGGCCCCAGTTCATAATGCCAGTTGATCGTCGTCACTGGTTTTCAATTAAAGGCGATGACTCTGCAGTAGATTCGTCTAAACCCACAGCTGGGGAGACGTCGCCGTTTCTCATTTCTTTCTCTGAATTTTCACTGAGGGGCTTTTATCTTCTCCCTAATCCTACCATTTCTGTCAGGACATAATCTCTTTCTCAAATTTACATTTTAATTACGAGGCCAGCTGAACTAGGTGCGATCGATAGTGTCAGGCTTGAGCCCAGCTCCCCGCTCAGCCCCGCCTCCCGTTTCCTGCCATCGACCCGCCACCCCGCCTGCCGCAGCGCAGATAGGTGCTGCTTGGTCACTTTAAACAAAAAGGGGATTTAGATGTTTTTTGTGGTTTTTCTTAAGAGCCGATGCAGGAGTGAATTTGAGCCGCAGTCTGGGCCTGGGCCTGGCGCCCTGGTTGCCAGGTGGGCCCGCGGCTGCTGGGCTCCCCGTCGGTGTTCTCCGCAGCAGCGCCATTCCCCGGGCCGCGGGCTCACCTGGTGTTTGGATTTTTACTTGAAAGTGCGTCATGGAGATTGATTTTCTACAACAGTGTGAGAATGGTAGTGTTTTTCAGTGCCCTGACTGTTTACCCTGCTTCAACACGCTTACTCATCTTTTTAATGGTTTAAAACAACAAATCAATGAAAAATATATTTCATTCTTGTAACTCTTAGGAATTCTCATATCGATCGTTGGGCAGTGATTGTATCCATCTTCGTAAGTGCCACTGCGGCCACTTACTGGCCTGCCTCCCCACGTGTGCACGTGGCTGTGCGTCTGCACTAGCTGGGAGCGCGGCGTTGCCGAGATCCCGGGTGGGGTGCCTGGAAGGCCTCGTCCCTGGACCTGGGGTATGCTGGTGACAGAGCCTGGTCCCCGCCTGCCTTCCGAGTGTGCTCAGAGTTGGGGGCTGCAGGTGACCCACACGGACCTGCCGTACTGATGAGTGACTCTGCCCCAGGTCCTCCACTCTTAGCCACGGGCACTCGAGAAGCAGGGGTGAACCCCACACTCAGTCTGTGTGCGAGCCTGGAGGGCGTCTGGAGCAGGGAGGCCAGGCAAGTCTTGTGAGAGACTTGGAGGAAACATTTTCAGATTTGTGGCATCGTGAGGCTTCTGCAAAAGCACCAGACAGCACATGGGTGCGTGTGAGGCCACGTGCAGACAGCAGGCTCTGTGTGTACAAGGAGACCGTGTGCAGACACCAGGCTCTGTGTATACAGGGAGGCCACGTGCAGGCACCAGGCTCTGTGTATACAGGGAGGCCGCGTGCAGACACCAGGCTCTGTGTGTATATAGGAGGCCGCGTGCAGATACCAGACTCTGTGTATATAGGGAGGCTGTGTGAGACAGCAGGCTCTGTGTATACAGGGAAGCTCCGTGCAGACACCAGGCTCTGTGTATACCGGGAGGCTGTGTGCAGACACCAGGCTCTGTGTATACAGGGAGGCTGTGTGCAGACTCCAGGCTCTCTGTGCACTGGGAAGCCACCTGCAGACACCAGCCTCTGTATACAGGGAGGCCGTGTGCAGACACCAGGCTCTGTGTATACAAGGAGACCGTGTGCAGACAGCAGGCTCTGTGTATACAGGAAGGCTGCGTGCAGACACCAGGCTCTGTGTATACAGGGAGGCCGCGTGCAGACACCAGGCTCTGTATACAGGGAGGCTGTGTGCAGACACCAGGCTCTATGTGTACAGGGAGGCTGTGTGCAGACACCAGGCTCTATGTGTACAGGGAGGCCGCGTGCAGACACCAGGCTCTGTGTATACAAGGAGACCGTGTGCAGACAGCAGGCTCTGTGTGTACAAGGAGACCGTGTGCAGACAGCAGGCTCTGTGTATACAGGGAGGCCACGTGCAGGCACCAGGCTCTGTGTATACAGGGAGGCCGCGTGCAGACACCAGGCTCTGTGTGTATATAGGAGGCCGCGTGCAGATACCAGACTCTGTGTATATAGGGAGGCTGTGTGAGACAGCAGGCTCTGTGTATACAGGGAAGCTCCGTGCAGACACCAGGCTCTGTGTATACCGGGAGGCTGTGTGCAGACACCAGGCTCTGTGTATACAGGGAGGCTGTGTGCAGACTCCAGGCTCTCTGTGCACTGGGAAGCCACCTGCAGACACCAGCCTCTGTATACAGGGAGGCCGTGTGCAGACACCAGGCTCTGTGTATACAAGGAGACCGTGTGCAGACAGCAGGCTCTGTGTATACAGGAAGGCTGCGTGCAGACACCAGGCTCTGTGTATACAGGGAGGCCGCGTGCAGACACCAGGCTCTGTGTATACAGGAAGGCCGCGTGCAGACACCAGGCTCTGTATACAGGGAGGCTGTGTGCAGACACCAGGCTCTATGTGTACAGGGAGGCTGTGTGCAGACACCAGGCTCTATGTGTACAGGGAGGCCGCGTGCAGACACCAGGCTCTGTGTATACAAGGAGACCGTGTGCAGACAGCAGGCTCTGTGTATACAAGGAGACCGTGTGCAGACAGCAGGCTCTGTGTATACAGGGAGGCCACGTGCAGGCACCAGGCTCTGTGTATACAGGGAGGCCGCGTGCAGACACCAGGCTCTGTGTGTATATAGGAGGCCGCGTGCAGATACCAGACTCTGTGTATATAGGGAGGCTGTGTGAGACAGCAGGCTCTGTGTATACAGGGAAGCTCCGTGCAGACACCAGGCTCTGTGTATACCGGGAGGCTGTGTGCAGACACCAGGCTCTGTGTATACAGGGAGGCCGCGTGCAGACACCAGGCTCTGTGTGTATATAGGAGGCCGCGTGCAGATACCAGACTCTGTGTATATAGGGAGGCTGTGTGAGACAGCAGGCTCTGTGTATACAGGGAAGCTCCGTGCAGACACCAGGCTCTGTGTATACCGGGAGGCTGTGTGCAGACACCAGGCTCTGTGTATACAGGGAGGCTGTGTGCAGACTCCAGGCTCTCTGTGCACTGGGAAGCCACCTGCAGACACCAGCCTCTGTATACAGGGAGGCCGTGTGCAGACACCAGGCTCTGTGTATACAAGGAGACCGTGTGCAGACAGCAGGCTCTGTGTATACAGGAAGGCTGCGTGCAGACACCAGGCTCTGTGTATACAGGGAGGCCGCGTGCAGACACCAGGCTCTGTGTATACAGGAAGGCCGCGTGCAGACACCAGGCTCTGTATACAGGGAGGCTGTGTGCAGACACCAGGCTCTATGTGTACAGGGAGGCTGTGTGCAGACACCAGGCTCTATGTGTACAGGGAGGCCGCGTGCAAACACCAGGCTCTGTATACAGGGAGGCCACGTGCAGACACCAGGCTCTGTATACAGGGAGGCCACGTGCAGACACCAGGCTCTGTGTATACAGGGAGGTCACGTGCAGACATCAGGCTCTGTATACAGGGAGGCCACGTGCAGACACCAGGCTCTGTGTATACAGGGAGGGCGTGTGCAGACACCAGGCTCTGTGTGTACAGGGAGGGCGCGTGCAGACACCAGGCTCTGTGTGTACAGGGAGGGCGCGTGCAGACACCAGGCTCTGTGTGTACAGGGAGGCCGCGTGCAGACACCAGGCTCTGTGTGTACAGGGAGGCCGCGTGCAGACACCAGGCTCTGTATACAGGGAGGCCGCGTGCAGACACCAGGCTCTGTGTATACAGGGAGGCTATATGCAGACAGCAGGCTCTGTGTGTATACTGGGAGGCCGCGTGCAGACTCTAGGCTCTGTGTGCACAGGGAGGCCATGTGCAGACACCAGGCTGCATCGCTTCCTGTTTTCTCTCTTGCTTCTCTTAGTGAGTCCCTGCACACAGATGGAAGGTCGGAGGCGCAGGGCGTGTCAGTGTCCTCGTGGCTCTGCTCTTCCGGCGGCCCTGTGGCCCCTGGAGCTGCCCACTTGGCAAGCCTGTCAGTTTTCTGTGTCCTGGGAAGGATTTCTCAGATGGGAGGTCCATGGTATCTGCTGTAGAAGCCGCGAACTTTACACTTAGTGGAGCTGGGTGAAAAAGTCTAAATTTGAACATCACCCCTCAGACCTCATACTTAACTGCTCGTGGTTCCCGTGGGTGGTCACGGCTTGGGGAGGAAAGCTGCTCAGACCTTTTCCTTCCCCTCTGATGTTTCTAACCGCTCTTCTGAGTGACTTGCCTGTTCTTTCTCTGTCTCCTTCTTGCCCTCAGGAAACCCCTTGGTCTTCCTCTGATTCCAGGAAGCCTGGATTCTCTTTTCCCATTCCAGTCATTTCCTCTCCTGGGGTCAGGTGACGAGGATGTGGACACACGTCATGCCTCCGTGTGCTGAGAGCTGCCCACACGTGTGTGTGGCCTCCTCCCGTCCCACATCCCTGCCGGGGGCCGCCCTCCGCAGGCTGCTCGGATCCCCTCTTTGTCTCCTGCCGTGTCTCCAGCACCTCTTCAGTTTTCGTCTCCTGGGTGCTTTGTTTGCTATCTTTTCTGCCGTGCGGAGGAAAGCTCGAGAGGGGACAGGGCCCTTGGGGTGGAGTGCCTCTGGTCCTGATGGCTCCGCCCCCTGCCTCCCGGGACCTGGCCCCGGGCCCAGCTGGGCAGGGCTGGCAGGCGTCAAGGACAGCCCAGGCACTGGCACCGGCGGGCAGGGGGCCTGGTGAATGGGGTCCAGGGGTGTCAGAGACACGGCCCCCGCCGCCACGGGCACTCGGCGCGAGCACCTGGCCCGCAGCGGTCAGTGTCTGGTGGCCTCGGCAGTGAGTAGCCAGCCATGGACCTGGACCGGCCAGGCAGGTGCGCTCACAGGCTGTGCTGTCACCGGGGCGGGGCGCCCTCCAGGGCTCCATGTGGGATTGTGGGGTGGCGACCGAGAGCAGACATCTCTGTGTTCCAGGGCTGGAGGAAGGTCTGGCTGCCCCAGGCTTGCAGGCGAGGAAGAGGCCTGGGAGTGACATGGAGGCCTGCGACCCCACCTCTGTGGCCGCCCAGCGGCACTGGCCCCGGCCCCACAGGCCCCCAGCCTCGCCCCCGAGCCCCAGGTGACGCCCAGGGCGGGTGCCTCCCACATTCGTCCTGGGGTTTGGCCCTGGGGCCCTGAGTCCTCACCGCTGGCGTGCAGGCTAGGTCCACCCCGAGGAAAGGCCCGAGGCTCTGGGGCCAGAGGGACAGACGTTTGGGCACCCCGAGCCCCACATGAGGAGTGCGGTGTGAGGCTGGCTCCCCTGGTCTAGGCCCAAGGTGCAGAGGGCGGGGGTCAGGGCCCAGGGGTGTCCCCAGGACCTGGGGGCCTGGAGAGGCGGGTGGCCGAGAGCGGCCCCGAGCTCCCCGTCCCTGAGCCCTTCTCACTCTGCAGGGCTCCGCTGGCACCGGAGCGGGCTGCACGGCGGGCGGCAGAGCTGGCCCGGGCACCTGTCGTCCCCTTTGGGGTGGACCTGTGCTACTGGGGCCAGGAGGAGCTGACGGCTGGCAAGATCCTCAAGTGAGTACGGGCACCACACCCGGCCCTCCTGCGCGCAGTGGACACAGCTCTTAGCGGCCTGCCCCCTGAGGCCGGTGGGCCCTTGAAGCCCCAGGGCTGGGCGGTGGTCCGGCCCTGCCCAGAGGCCTGTGGGCTTTTGAACCTCCCTGTGGCCCCCTGAGGGGCCTCCCCTGTCACTGCCCTGATGGTGGGGCATCATGAGGTGTGAGGGCCTTGGCCCAGCCTAGCCCAGCCCGTGCTCCCGGCTCTGCCCCAGGCCCGTGTCACCACCTCCTCCTGTCCTCTGCCTGGGCTCCTGTGGGCCGGGCCCAGGGCTTTACGAGGAGCTTCCCGGACGCTGCTGCGTTGCTGCACCGGCCCGCTCTTATCTGCAGACCTGAGGGGCGGGGGACGGGGGTCTGTGTTTTGTTAACGCCCGTCAAGGAGCCCCACCCAGGTCCAGGCCACACTGGGGCGTCAGGCCGCTGGGCTGTGCCTGGCGTACCCCTGCTGTGCTCGGTATCTCCGCTTGCCCTGGGTGCACTCGCAGGCCCAGCCTCACTATGGGCGCTGAGAGGCGGGTCTTTGTGCAGGTGTGACTCGGAGCACCGCTTTTGGAAGCCCTGCGAAGTGGACACCGAGGTGGACAGCTCCAGCATCTCTGAGGCCCTGCGGAGCCGCCGCATCACCTTCGCAGGGCAGTTCGAGCCTGTGCAGCACCGCTGCCGCGCCCCACGGCCCGACGGCCAGCTCTGCGCGCGTCAGGACCGCCTGAAGGTGGGGCTGGGCTGGGTTCCAGCCTGCTGGCACCAGGAACCCCCAGGTGGGCACAGGACCAGGCCACTCCACTCCGGTCCCTGCGTTCCAGCCCGCGTGGTCCTGAGCCTGCTTTGTGCTGGGCCCGGGGTCCATGGAGGCAGATTGACCACAGACCGCCCTCCCTGCCCGGCCCCGTCACCTGAGGGCCCCTGCCTTGTGTGGCTTGCATTGGAGGGTGGGGGCGTATGGGCCAGCCCTCCTCAGAGTTGTCAGTGGGGTGGCCAGCAGCCTGTCCGCATCAGAAGTGCTCCATTCTCTGCACAGTGCCCTTTCCACGGGAAGATCATCCCGAGAGATGATGCAGGACGGCCCCTCAACGCGGAGGACAGGGCCCGGGAGCAGAAGCAGCAGCTGCAGAGGCCAGCAGGGCGCCCAGGTGGGTCTGGGGGATGAGGGGCGGGCCTGGTGTGAGGACGCCTTGCACCCAGCCGCCTCCAGGCCAGCCCGTGGCACCTGTGGGGGTCAGCTGCCGCCTCCAGGACAGCAGTGACCGTAGCTCAGGAGCTGCAGCCAGGATGTGCGGCCCTCGGCGCTGACGGGACCCTCACCTTCAGCTTCCGTCCCGGCCACGTTTTCACACGGCTCCTGGTGGGTGGCGTGGGTACACTCACGGCTGGAAACCACTTTGCCATTGTCTGTTGGGGTTCTGGGTTTTTAAGCCTGTGTTTAAGCCTGTGAGGGAGCGAGGTGAGGAAGGTAAACGACTGAGCCCTGGGGCTGCCTGGAGGCTGCCGGCTCCTGTCTGCTCGCCCACCTGCTGCCTGGCCAACCCGTGCACACGGGGCTGTGGGGTGCGTGTGGTGTGCAGCGTGTGTGCACCGTGTGTGGTGTGCAAGCAGAAGGCCAGGGTCCTGCCCGTGGTCCCAGGCGGTCCTGCTGGGCCTCTGAGTGTGGCGCACATTCTGGGCTACCTCCTCGAGGTCCCTGTTTTCCGGGTCATAGGCCGGTTTCATGCAAAATGGACGAGGGACTGGAGCTCCTGAGACGCTGCTCTGCGCCCTTCACGGAGCTCACCCGTGCTGCATGCGAGCTAGTGCTGCGTCCTGGCGAGGGCTGGCCGCCGCCTGGCTCCCAGAGGCCCCTGAGCCGCAAGCAGGGTGGGGACCCACAGAAGCAGCCCCCTGCCAGGGCAGCCCCAGGTACCCTCGGGGCGGGGTGGGGCCTGACCTGTGTCAGAATCCCATGGTTTGTCAACCTGGGCTGAGGTCTGGAGGCCCCACTCTGTTGACAAAGGCCATGGGGTTAGGCCCGGAACCCCCGAGGCGCAGGGTGGCTGTGTCCTCGGCCGGTGCTGGCGGCCTGCAGGTCCCAGCCGGGCCGCGTGTCACTTTAGCAGGCTCTTCCTTCGTCAGGAGAGATGGGTGTTGGATTTCAGCTTCACAGCAGGGTTAGCCCCTGGGCCTTGGGCCTGGAGGGTGGCAGGGAGGGGCCTGACCCGCTAATCCAGGGGCCGCGGCCTCCCCTGGTGGCCCGCACTCAGGAGCAAATTAAGTGCCTATTTTTTGTGTCAGCCCTGAAGAGTATCAGGTTCTGCAGCCCTCAGTGACTTGTTAACAACAGGTACTGGGCCGGGGCCGCGGCCAGCGCTGGCCAGTCAGATGTGAAATAGCGTCTCTTTACTAACTGCAGTATCGATCCCGCCTCCCTCGCACGCGGGCAATTTTCTTTTCCCCGGCGCTCACCTCGGTGACAATGCGTGCGGGGCTCCAGGGCCCGTCAGCACGCAGGACGCCCGCTGCCGGCTCCTATTGATTTTCTTCAAAGGCTTTTAAATTGCTCCTTCATTTTCCTGAGATGCTCATTCCATCTCTACTGGGTGCCGGCGTTTTTCCGTTGTGTTTAAACAATCGCTCCATTCACGGGGTTCCTAAACTGTGACGCCTTCTCATTACTGGGAGATAAACTGTTTGGACAGTTTTCCTTAATCTTGGATTAATCGTTCCTGTATCTGGATTGTGCAGCCCCGTATCCCTTCACTTTAGAAATCAACTTGGGGAGGCCGTGCCATCTCTGAATCTGGGCGCCTGGCTACCTCCCACTGGACGTGGCCTGCTCACTGCCAGCCCCTCTGCCAGCTCAGGCTGCTCACTCTCGGGGTCTGGGGTGTCTGGCATCCTTCTGCCAGCTGAGGCCAGGGTCCATAGGTCTGGACACTGGTGGGGGCTGTGCTGGATGGATGCTGAATTTCAGGGACCTCCACACAGCCCTGCCCCACCCCGCCTCCGGAAGAGAAGCAGGTTGAGGCAAGTGGACCTTGAGGCCTCTGCCCGCAGGTTGGGAGCTCTTCTCCCAGGTTTGGACTGTTAACACTTTCCATCCTGGCAAGCGGGCACACGGGTGTGGCCCCCGGTGCAGCTGGGGCAGGTGAGGCCAGGCCAGGGCTGGGGGACGTTTGTTTCCCTTTGGACCACCTGCTTCTGCTGTCTTGAGGGGCCTGGGTAAGGTGACACCCTCCTCACGGGGGCCTGGGGCCAAGTTAGCTTCGGGTCAATCAGGAGGCGCAGCGGGCGCTGCTCCCTTGGCCGCGGCTGGCCTGCACCCACCCTCCGGCAGGGACAGGCCCGGGGCTCCGCTGGGGGCCGAGTGGGCCACAGCCCACCTGGAGGCTGACGCAGCCGCTCGCCTGTGGCCTTGTGCCCTGGCCGCCAGGCTTGGCTGCCTTCCTGCCTGGGGGCTCCATGGGCACCCCCCGGCCTTAACCCCCATGGAGGGTTCGGGCCTTGGTGAGGTTGTTGTGGGTGTTTTCTGAAATCTCAGGATCTGTCTGCAGACTGGCAGGACCCCGAGTTCCTGAGGGATGTGGAGGCAGCCACCGGGGTGGATCTGGGCTCGTCCAGGCCTGGCGGGAAAAGCAAGGGCAAGCGGCGGAAGCACCCAGGCCTCACCGACCTCAAGCGGCACGCTGACACGGCACGCGCGCGTATTGCCAAGAAAGTCTTCGCCAAGTAAGTGCCCCTCATGGTGCCCCGTTCTCTGCCCTGCGTGCTGGGACGCCAGTGCAGGGGCCACTCGCCCAGTGCCTCACCGTCCATCCCGCTGCTGTGACAGCCAGAGGTACTGCCCACCGCTAGTGCCCAGGGAAGGCGCAGGGGCGCCCGCCTGGATAGCTCCCAGGCCTTGGGGTGGGGCCGTCCTCAGGCTGGATGCTGGGACGGTGCTCCACTCGCTGCACTGGCCAGGGGACATGCTCCCAGTGACCACTGAGTCTGGAGGGCCAGAGGGTGGCTTCCTGAGCGCCCCGCGGAGCCCCTGGGCTGTGAGCACAGGAGCGACCACGTCCAGGGCATCGTGACCCCAGGCTCCGGGCTCGTGGCTGGTTCCCTGTGGCTCGGCCGGGGTGGAGGGCAGGGTGGGTGCTGATGCCAGGAGGAGCATGGCCTGGGTCACCCTCCCCGCGCGGCCCGAGCGCCTCCCTGCGACGAGCCGTGTGGCCTGCAGCGCGCTGTGTTGGAGGCCGCGCCTCGTCCCAGGCACTGCTGCCTGTCACGGTGTGTCTGCTCTGGGTGGGGGCTCTGTGCACGGCCGGGCAGGAGGAAGCTGGGCTGAGGGGATCGAGCATGTCCTACTGCCTCTGCCCACCTGGCTGCTGGGCGGACTGTGGGGTCTGGAGCCCGCCGTTGGGGCTCAGGGAGCAGTGGGAGATGTGCCAGGCCGGGCCAAGGTGGCCTTGGGGGCAGAATCCCTCACCGTGGTGCCATGGCGCCCTTCTGCAGGGGGCTCCCAAGCGGTCCAAGTGCAGCAGCCACCCCAGCACTGGGGTCCCGGTCCCACCAGGCTGCAGTCAGGGGCCGGGGGCCTAGCCGGCCTCCCTGGTCACAGCCCGCTGTGCTTCCCCGCAGGGCAGCTGTGCAGAGGGTGGTCACTGCCATGAACCAGATGGACCAGAAGAAGCATGAGAAGTTTGCAAACCAGTTTAACTACGCCTTGAACTAGAGGGCCAGGCCCGTGCGCTGTCCGCACCTCCTCGCTGGGTGTGTGTGCGCAGCAGCAGCCATCGTCCAGTGTGTTTAACACGAGGGCCCGGCGCGCACTCTGATCCAAGACCTCAGGAAGGTCTGGAGGTGTGGACCTTCCTGCCGCAGGGACCTGGCCCACGCTTAGGGCCCGCCCACTGGGGCGAACCCGGCAGCCTGGCCACCAGGGGGCGTCTTGCACGGCCTGGGCACCTTGTGGCGCAGCTCAGGGTCGCTCAACGCCCAGGACGAGTGCAGCCCGCCCTGCCGCAGCCTTCTCTGCTCCTCTCCAGTCCGCCTGCTAGGCCCTACCGGCCTCCTCCTTCGTGCCCTGAAGGCCGCCCCCTGGTGCTGTCAGCGCATCCCCCTCAGTCCAGACGGCGCTCCGCGGCGTGAGCAGACCGCGCTTACCCTGCATTGCGGACATGAGGGTGGTTTGCACTTTGGGATTACAGATGCTGTTGTGACCGTTGGTGTGCAGGTTTTTGCATGGGCGTGTATTTCCATTCCTTTTGGGTTTATGCCTAGAAATGGAATGGATGGGTTGTGTGGTGACTCTGTGTCTAACTTACTGAGGAACAGCTGGGATGTTTTCCAAAGCAGCTGCACTTCCATCCCCGCCGGCGTGTCCGGGTGCTCGTTTCTCCGCGTTCTTGCCACACGTGTTGTCAGTCTTCGTAATTGTAGCCGTCTCAGTGGGTGTGAGGTGGCGTCTCATTGTGGTTTGCCAATGATGAACAATGGTGAACATCTCTGGGACCCCAGGGACTGCATCATGCCAGGCCTCCCTGTCCGTCGCTGTCTCCTGGAGTTTGCTCAGACCCATGTCCATTGAGTCATGATGCCACGCGACCACCTCTGCTGAACATCCTCTCCTGTGCTTATCGGTCATTGTTTATCTTCTTTGGAGAAGCATCTAGGTCTTGTGCCCGTTCTCATTTGCGTTGCTGTTCTGAGCTGTAAGAGCTCTTTGTGTTCTGGACACTAGAGCCTGTGGGGTTTGCTATCATTTCTCCTGTTCTGTGTTCCACTTTCTTACAGTGCTCTCTGACACACGCGCTGTGGCCTTGGAGGTCCGGCGTGTCTGTTTTTCATTTTGTCCCTTGTGCTTTTCACGTCACATCTAAGCAGCGGTTGCTTAATCCCAAGTGTAGTCGTGTTTTCTTCTAGGAGTTTTATGATCTTGCTCTTAAACTTAGGTCTTTGGTGTGGATCAACCGTTTTGAGTTAATTTCTGTCTGTGCATCATTTGTGTGGATATCCAGTTGTCTCAGCAACATTTATCGAAAAGATCATTCTTTCTCCCATTGGATTTGTCTTGGCACCTTTATTGACTGTAAGTTGACACTAAATGCCTGAATTTATTTCTGGAGTCTCCCTTCTGTTCCCTGACCTTGTGCTGCTACTGCGCAGTCTTGACTGATGTAGCCCTTTGGGAAGTTTTGAAAGCCTCCAACTTTGTTCCTTTTAAACATTGTTTTCACTGTTCTAGACCTTTTACATTTCCAAATAAATTTTAGCATGAGCTTGTCATTTCTGCCAGGAAATAAAAAGCTATCTGAGATTTTACTGATTGTGTTGACTCTTAGGCGAGGATTGTTTTCAACAGTAAATATTCAGGGTCCCACATGAGCTGTGGTTGGGTGAATCCTTGGAGGCGGAACCACAGATGCAGGGGTGGTAGGTACCCCCAACCCCTGTGGTATTAGAGGTCAAACAATGTCATCTTAATATTAAATTTTATACTTAGTGAACTTAGAGCATCTTTCCATATACTTAGGTTTCCTTTGTATTTTCACAGTTTTGTAGTTTTTTGTATACCAAGTTCTGAGTTTGTTAAATTTATTCTTAAATGTTTTGTTCTGTTTGATGCTATTATAAATGTAGTTCTCTGGATTGTTCGCTACTAATACCTAGATATTACAGCTGATTGTTTTACATTGATTGTATATCCTGAAAGTGCTCAGCTCACTTACTAGTTCTAATGGGGCTGTGTACGTGTGTGTAGATTCCTTAGGAATTTCTGTACACAGTGTCACATCACCTGCAAGAGAAAGTTATGTTTCTTCCTTTGCAATTTGGATTCCTTTTACCTCTTTGTCTTGTCTGGTTGCCCTGGCTGGAGCCTCAGGGCAGAGCCAGAGAGAACGGGAGAGAAGAGACATCCTCTTCTGTCCCTGATCTGAGGGGAGGAGCGTTTGTCTTTCCCCCGAGGGTGGCGGTGGCTGGGCTCCTTGTAGACGCTGCGCAGCAGCTGAGGATGCCCCCTTGTGTTCCTAGTTTGCTGACTGTTTTGTCATGAAGGGAGCTCAATTTTTGTCAAATGTACTTTCTACATCTATTGAGATGATTGTGTGGTTTCTGTCCTTTATCCTGTTGGTGTGGTGTTTTACATTAACTGCTTTTCATATATTGAACCACCCTTGCATTCATGGGGTAAATCCCACATGGTCAGTTCAGTCGTTTGTATATTTCTAGAAATCTGCCCGTCTTATCTAGGTCATACATACAGTTTACAGTATTCCTTTATGATTATTTTTCTATAAGGTTGATAGACTAGAGATCTCGTAAGAAAATTGGAAATAGCAAAGGAACATTTCAGCCAAAGATGGGCACAATAAAGGACAGAAACGGTAAAGACCTCATAGAAGCAGAAGAGAAGGAAGAATAAACAGAACTGTCCTAAAAAAGGTCTTCGTGACCCGGATAACCATGGTGGTGCGGTCAGACATTCTGGGCTGTGAAGGCAAGTCGGCCTTAGGAAGCACCGCTGTCAGCAAAGCTAGTGGAGGTGATGGGATTCCAGCAGAGCTGTTTAAGATCCCAAAAGATGATGCTGTCAAAGTGCTACCTCAACATGTCAGCAAACTTGAAAACCCAGCAGTGGCCACAGGACTGGAAAAGGTCAGTCCTCACCCCAGTTCCCAAGCAGGGCTGCCCTAAGCAATGTTCAAGCCACCAGGCAGCCACTCTCATCTCCCATGCTAATAAGCTAGTGCTCAGAATTCTTCATGCCAGGCTTCAGCATTACGTGAACTGAGACCTTGCAGATGTCCAAGCTGGGTTTAGAAAAGGCAGAGGAACCAGACTTAAAATTGCCAGCATTTGCTAGATCATACACAAAGCAAAGGCATTCCAAAAAAAAAAAAATCTACCTCTGTTTGATTGATTATGCCAAAGCCTTTGACAATGTGGATCATAACAACTGTGAAAAACTCTTAAAAGAGATGAGAATACCAGACCATCTTACTTGTCTCCTGAGAAACCCGTATGCCAGTCAGGAAGCAAGAGTTAGAGCCTTGTATGGAACAACGGACTGGTTCAGGACTGAGAAGGGAGTAGCCAAGGCTGTTTCCTGCCACCCTGCTGAATGTGTACAGAGCACATCACGAGAAGTGCTACGTGGATGGAGCGCACGCTGGAATCAAGACTGCTGGGAGAAATACCAACAGCCTCAGAGTCACAGATGGTACCACTCAAACGGCAGAAGGCAGAGAGGAACTAAAGAACCTCTTGAAGGAGGAGAGTGAAAAAGCCAGCTTAAAACTAAACATTAAGAAAAACTGTGATCATGGCATCCGGTCCCATCACTTCATGGCAGATAGAAGGGGAAGAGGGGAAGCAGTGGCAAACCCCCTCTTCTTGGGCCCTCAGGCCACTGCAGCCGTGAAAGTAGAAGGCGATGGCCTCTTGGTGGGAAAGTGGTGACAGACCTGGATCGTGTGTTAAAAAGCAAAGGCGCCACTTTGCTGACAGAGATTCACATTCAAGGCTGTGGTCTTCCCAGTGGTCACGGATGATTGTGAAAGCTGAACTGTAAAGAAGGCAGAGCGCTGAAGAATTGATGCTTTTGAACTCTGGTCCTGGAGAAGACTCTTGAGAGTCCCTTGGACTGCAAGGAGATCAAACCAGTCAATCTTCAAATCAACCCTGAATACTCATTGGAAGGACTGATGCTGAAGCTGAAGTTCCAATACTTTGGCCACCTGATGCAAAGGGCTGACTCATTGGAAAAGACCCTGATTCTGGGAAAGATTGAGGGCAGGAGGAGAAGGGGACAACAGAGGATGAGATGGTTGGATGGCATCACCGACTCAATGGACATGAACTTGGGCAAACTCCGGGAAATGGTGAGGGATAGGGAAGCCTGGCGTGCTGCAGTCCATGGGGTTGCCTAGAGTTGGACACAACTTGGTGACGGAACAAGAACAGGGCTGGTTGTCTCGTCTCTTCTGTCATTCCTGATTGTAGAAATTTGAGTCTTCTCTCTCTATTTTCCTAGTTGGTCTAGCTAAAGAATTATCAATTTTATTGATCTGTCTGAAGTTGTCCTGTATTATTTTTCATCTTTTGCTTGGTTAATTTCCACTCTAACTCTCATTTCCTTGGGTTGCTTTGCATGTGTAAGTTTGCAGTTTTGTCACACTTTCTTCAGTGGAAGTTTAGCTTATTGTCTTGAGGTCTGCTTTTTAATGTAGATGTTTATGGGCATAAATTTCCATCTAAGCACTGATTCAGCTTCATCCTGTACATTTTAGCGTATTGTGTATTCATGTTTATTTATTCTTAGAGTATTTTCTAGCTTCTCTTGTGACTTCTTCTTTTGCCCGTTGTTTATTGAGGAGTTTGTTGTTTAATGTCCGCGTGCTTGTGACTTGGCCGAGTTTCCTCCTGTCGCTCGATTTCTAATTTCACTGAGCGAAGAGCACATCTTGTGTGGTTCAGTCCTTGGGAATTTGAGCCTGTGGTCTGTCCTGGAGAGCTACGGTGGCTCCGTGTTCTGCTGGTGCTGGCTGTTCCGTGGGGTCTGCAGGTCTGCCTGGTGTCTCGTGCTGCTCAGGCTTTCTTTTCCTATTGATCTTTACCACACCTGTTACATTCCTTATTGAAAGTGGGGTATTGAAATCTCCAACTATTACAATTATCTGTTTCTCCCTCTTCTGTCCATTTTTGCTTCGTATACTTTAGGGCTTTGTTGCTAAGTGCATGTATGTTTATATCCGGTATTTCTTCCTGAGGGATTGACCTTTTATCTTGGAGCGTAGCCTGCTCTGTCTCTAGTGACGGCGTTTGCCTGACGTCTGTCTTGTGCGGCGTGAGTGCACCTTCTTGTCGCGTGACACAGCCCTCTCCAGCCCTTCCCTCTCGCCATCTCTGAATCCCAAGTCTTTCTAATGCATGGCATGTGTTTGGTCTGTTCTCCCAACTCTGTTGCTTGAGTGGAATATTTAATCTACTTCCCTTTAATATAATTACTGATGAGGTAAGATTTATGTCTGTCATCTTTCTTTTTTTCTACATGTCTCTTAAAACCTTTCTTCCTCTGTTACTGATTTCCTGTGTGTTAAATAACTGTTTAATTCCCTTGTAATACTTTAATTCCCTTGTGCCTTGCATTATTTGTAGGTAATTTTTTCAGTGGTTGCGTTGAGGATTACGATGAACAATTTAATGCTCTCTAGTGTGGATTAAGGCCGACCGGATTTCAGTGGTTACAGAGCTGCTCTCTTAGAGCTGTTTCTTCCCAGCTCCTTTCCACTGTTCTTATCATACAAGTTGCATCGTACAGGTTGTCAGCCCATCAACACAGGTTTGTGATTATTGCTTTCTGTAGTTGCTCTTTAACTCAACAGGAAAGGAAAAGGTTCATAGACACGTTTACACTGTCTTATCGGCCCCGAGGCTGCCTTTACCAGCACCCTGTGTCTCTGAGGATCTGAATCTGCCAGCCGTGAACTGTCTTTGTTCTTGTCTCTTTGGGGATGTCTTCATTTCTTCTGCGTTCTTGAGTGGTTTTGGTGGATATGGAATTCTTGGTGTAACAGTTTTTTCTTTCAACGCTTTGACTATGTCATGTCACTGCTTCCTAGGCTCCAGGGTTCCAGGCGAGAAGGCAGCTGTCCGTCTTTCAGAGAAAGAAGCCTCTACATACTGAGTTGGGTTTTCCTCTGCTTCCAAGTTGCTCTGTCTTCACTGTCCTGCTGTTAACTAAAGCCTGTCTAGTCAGGGACTCGTCCGTGTACTGCTGGGGCTCTGCTGAGCTTTTTGCTTGCAGAGGTGGTTTCTCTTTAAACTAGGAAGGTTTTTGGCCATTATTTCTCCAAAGATTCTTTCTGCCCTGTCTGTCTTTCCTCTTCCAGGACCCCCATCATGTGCGCACTGGCCTCTCAGGCCTCTTTCTCTTCATTCTCTCTGTTTCTCAGACTGGACCTGCTGGCCTGTCTTCGGGGCCTGGATTCTTTGCCAACTACAGTCTGGTGTTGGGTGCTCTAGTGAGCTCTCCGTTTTAGTGGTTGCATTTTTTCAGTCCAGAAAAAGTCTATTTTGTTTTCTTCCTTAATTTGTTTCTTGTTATTGATACTCTTGGTAAGACATCATTCTTATAATTTAATTCTTTAGACATGAACATACAGTGACTGATTTAAAGTACTTGTCTAGTAAGTTTAACATCTGGTCTTGTTCCAGAAGTTTCTGTTGACCACTTTCTCCCCCTTGTGTGGGCTATACTCTCCTGGTTCTTCTTGGGTCTCTTTCTTTTTTAAGTGATATGATGTGGCAACTCTGGAAGGTCGTCCTGTCCCCCAGACTTGTTTCTATTTGTTTGTTTAGTGTGTTTCCTGGACCAGTTGTGTAAATCTGCACCTGTTGTGCTTGGCCATGTGAGTCCTTGCCTGGCAGCTTCCTGATCAGCTCATTAGGTTTCCTCAAATGCTTTGATCCATTGAGTCTTGTGGTTTTGCTGACTAGCTGTGTGTGCATGGGTGTGCCTGTGTGGGGTGCGTGTGCATGGGTGTGCGTGTGTGGGATGTGTGTGCATGGGTGTGCCTGTGGGGTGCGTGCGCATGCCTGTGGGGTGTGTATGAGTGCATACAAGTGTGCGTGGGAGTGTGGGGGTGTGTTGCGTGGGGGTGTGTGTGGGTGTATTGGGCATACCTTCAGTGTTCTACCAGCCAGATGCTGGCTGTGACTGGGTTCTCACCTCATGAATGCTTTGATCTTTGCCCCGTGAGAAAGTCACTTACAGTCGTCATTGATGTTTCTCTTAGGAGTGAGACCAAGCATTTTCCATGTGTTAAAGCATTTGTTGTTTATCCTTTCCTGGGAATTGTATTCCATACCCTTTGCTCATTTTTCTGTTAGTTTATGGGTTTCTTATTAAACTGTGGGAATGCTTTATTCAGCGAGAAAACAAGCTGTATGTGATGAGTTGCAAATACATCCTAATTTTGTCTTCTGATTTTGCTTACATTGTTTTCTGCCATGTAGATTTTTTTTAATGTAGCTGAATTTAACCAGTCTTTCGTGGCTTTTTCGTTTTATATTCCTGGGACCACGGGGCTGTGGGGTGGTATGGTGCAGCCCCCTTGCCCAGGGCAGACTGCCCAGGGAGCAGCCGAGGGGTGCTGCACAGAACGGAGCACTCCAGTAACAGAGCCTTGTGAGCACAGGGCTGAAGCTCTAGCCCCGAAGACAGGCGGTGCCAAAGAAGGCTCAAACTACCACACACTCACACTCACCTCACACGCTAGTAAAGTAACGCTCAAAATTCTCCAAGCCAGGCTTCAGCAATACATGAACCGTGAACTTCCAAGTGTTCAAGCTGGTTTTAGAAAAGGCAGAGGAACCAGATCAAATTGCCAACATCTGCTGGATCATTGAAAAAGCAAGAGTTCCAGAAAAACAGCTATTTCTGCTTTATTGACTATGCCAAAGCCTTTGACCGTGTAGATCACAATAAACTGTGGAAAATCCTGAAAGAGATGGGAATACCAGACCACCTGACCTGCCTCTTGACAAACCTGTATGCAGGTCAGGAAGCAACAGTTAGAACTGGACATGGAACAGCAGACTGGTTCCAAATAGGAAAAGGAGTACGTCAGGGCTGTATATTGTCACCCTGCTTATTTAACTTATATGCAGAGTACGTCATGAGAAACGCTGGGCTGGAAGAAGCACAAGCTGGAATCAAGATTGCCCGGAGAAATATCAATAACCTCAGACACGCAGATGACACCACCCTCACGGCAGAAAGTGAATAGGAACTAAAAAGCCTCTTGATGAAAGTGAAAGAGGAGAGTGAAAAAGTTGGCTTAAAGCTCAACATTCAGAAAACGAAGATCACGGCATCTGGTCCCATGACTTCATGGGAAATAGATGGGCAAACAGTGGAAACAGTGTCAGACTTTATTTTTCTGGGCTCCAAAATCACTGCAGACAGTGACTGCAGCCATGAAATTAAAAGATGCTTACTCCTTGGAAGGAAAGTTATGATCAACCTAGACAGCATATTCAAAAGCAGAGACATTACTTTGCCAACAAAGGTCCGTCTAGTCAAGGCTATGGCTTTTCCAGTGGTCATGTATGGATGTGAGAGTTGGACTGTGAAGAAAGCTGAGCATGGAAGAATTGATGCTTTTGAACTGTGGTGTTGGAGAAGATTCTTGAGAGTCCCTTGGACTGCAAGGAGATCCAACCAGTCCATCCTAAAGGAGATCAGTCCTGGGTATTCATTGGAAGGGCTAATGTTGAAGCTGAAAATCCCAATCCTTTGGCCACCTGATGGGAAGAGCTGACTCATTGGAAAAGACTCTGATGCTGGGAAGAATTGGGGGCAGGAGGAGAAGGGGACGACAGAGGATGAGATGGCTGGATGGCATCACCAACTCGATGGACATGAGTTTGGGTAGACTCTGGAAGTTGGTAATGGACAGGGAGGCCTGGCGATTCATGGGGTCACAAAGAGTCGGACAACTGAGCAACTGAACTGAACTCAGAGTCCTAAGGTGGTGCTCAGGTTGGTGAGGAAACTGCATGGAGCCATTGGGCTTCATCCCTCCCCCCCCAGCATCAGAGCACAAGGCCTGTATCCCCAAGACTCACTCGTGGCCCACGGTGGCTGCTGGAGCTCCAGCCATCACTGTGTCTGCAGAAGAGGTGGCTGTGCCGTAGCCTCAGCCATTTCCTGTGAGAGGGGCCCCGTCAGGAGCTCCTCCAGCAGCACACACTGCTCATGTTAACTTGGCCAAACCTAATCCCCTAGGAGTGTCCCGCTGCCCAGAAAGCAGGAAAGGTGGTCTCTCTCCCAGGGATCAGCACCCAGCTACCATCAGGTCTGTCCTGGCAAGAGAGAGAGTGGTCACTGCCTGGCAGGGGCTTCTCCAGAGGGGGCCACCACCCCGCTGAAGGTGTGGGGAGGGACAGGGCACCTTCCGATGTCCCCTGCAACCTGTGTGCTCAGCCCTGCACCTCCCCACCCCCAAATGACAGTCGCTGCGTTCCTGAGGACGACCTGTTACTCCCCTGCCCACCCCCAGGTCACCCACTTTGTCCATCCAGCCTTGCCCTTCCCCATGGAAACCACGCCCTCCAGAAAGCCACAGGTGGCCAGGGACGGTCCCTCTGAGCTAAGTGACGTTTCAGTGGCCCAGCCGGGCACCCCCCCGGTGGGTGTATGTGTGTGTGGTAGGTCACTCTGGCTGCCCAGGAGCAAGGGCACGTGGTCACAAGTGGGGAACTGAGGCTGGGGTGGCAGGGGCACCAGCCGCTGAGTGGCGGGCCACACCACTAGTGTGGGCAGGGCTGGGCAGCACAGAAGAGCCTCACTGCCAGAGGAGAGGGGCCTGTGGGGACGAGGACAGGAGTGCCTGGGCTGGGGCAGAGGTGCTGAGGGGGTCCTGGGCAGGAAGTGAGATGGGGCTCCCCTTCAGCTCAGCAGGACAAGCGGGGGCACCAGGGCCCTGAGAAGAAAGGAGTGGGACAGGGCGCCTGCCCCCATGGGACGGTCTGGAGCTCTGAAGAGAAGGCTGCGCAGCAGGCAGCCAGAGGCGACGTGGGGCCGGGTGGGGACAGCAGCAGGACGAGCTGGGGCACGAGCCTACCAAGGGAGCGGGGTGGTGGGCACAGCAGGCCAGGGCAGGCTGCTGGCCGGGCGAGTGCCCCTGAGCGTGTGGCTATGAAGGTAGGGCTGTCCCCAGCAGGCCCAGATGGAACAGCGCTGGTCAGAGGTAAGCGAGACAGGTGGGCAGGAAGACAGGTGAAGCTGCTAGGGTGCTTTGTGGGGGAGTGGATCTGCTGGCTGCCCCCATGCCCACTCCCCTTCCTACCAGGCATGGAGCAGTTGGTGGGGGGAGGAGGGTCTCACCAACTAAGAAACTACATTTCCCAACCTCCCTTGGCCAGGAGCGGTCAAGTGACCAAGTTCTGGCCAATGAGATCTGAGCAGCTGTTACAAGGGCTTCGTGAAAGGTCCTAAAGGAAGTGGTCGCTCCCCTCTCCTCTCCTTGTTTGTGCCTAGAACGTGGATGTGATGGCTGGAGCTGCACCTTCCACGTGTGTCCATGAAGACAAGGCCCAACCCAGCCGGGATGGGGCATCGGGAGAGCTGGACAGAGCTGGTGCCCCCAGAACTCTGGGAAGGTGTCACAGCTGCCCAGGGCCTCCAGTGGCCAGCTCTCCCTCACACAGGAGAAACAAACAATCTCCTTCAATTTCCATTCATTGAGCTTTTCTCTTCCACGCAACCAAAGCCAATCCTAACACAGCAAGTGACCAGAGCCCACCAGCCTGGGCTGGGCCAAGGAGGGAGAGGGCCTGGGCTCAGTGGCCCCTGGACCGGAGATGGGGGTAGTGTAGGGAGGGGAGCCCCAGGGGGGCTCTGTGTGGGGCCTGCTCCTCCACAGGATGAACTGCGTGGGCACCATTCTGGAATTGGGGGCCAAGGCTGGTCCTGGGGGTTGGAGGAGGGCCTCCCCAGAGTGCACCCAGATTCTGGGCTGAGCCTCACAGCACTGACAGCAAAGTGGGGCCACAGGGGGCAGGGGTAAGGTGCCAGCAGGGTCAGCATGCCCCTCTGCCTCCAGCTCAGGAACCCCAGAACTGGGCAGGCAGGGATCACCGAAAAGCCTCGGGAGTAAGGCTGGTGGGGACAGCTTGAGGGTCCCCAGGGAGGTGGTGTCTGCACCCCCGAGTTCTCTAGTTTGTGGCAGATTCCGATGACCTGTAGGAGAGGGAGTGGGAGAGCTGGGCGGGAGCTGGGCCTGTGGGCGCCTGCAAGAGCAGCACGGGGCACCGGGCCTGGCCAGGCCCCTCCCCGCCGCCCCCCCCCCATGCCGCCCCTGGAGTGTGAGGAGGCTCAGACAGGCTGACACAGCTCCATCCCCACAAGGGCTCAGCACTGGAGGGAGACCTCAGGGGCCCAGAGAGTGACAGGGAGCCCGCCCCCCACTTGCGCAGCAGGGCCTGCTCAAGTACGCAGAGTGGCATTGCCGTGGGACCAGCTTGGGGCTAAGTCTGGGGGCCCCAAGGAGGAGCAGAGTGGGGAGGGGGTGGGATCGCTTACCTGCCTCATGGCTTCTAACCTCCCCACATCCTGAGCTAGGGCTGGTGACACGGAGGTCCAGAGGTGTGACCGCCACGTGTCCAGGTGACCTTGTGAGTGGGTGACGTGGGGTGCGGAGAGTGAGCCCAGAGCCGCTGCCCCTTGTGCATGAAACTCCTCCTTCCTGCCCTCGGTTCCCCAAGGTGGGCATCGGGAGGCGGGCAGGGGATCCCCAGGGGATGATCGATCTGGCCCCTCCTCCGCAGTCCTGAGGGGGTGCCCAGCGCCGGAAGTACGGGCTGCGGCTTCTTGCTAGGCAGCCCCGGGACCCTGCTTGGGCTAAGCGCACAGTCACCCAGGAAGCTTGAGGCCCAGAGCCTTCGGGGCCCCACTATGCACTGCCTGCGCCCTCCGGAAGCCAGGCCTCGGCGGTGGGACCGGGGGCGCTCACACTCCCGCACCCACGCGTCCTGAGATTCGGGCCTCCCAGCTGCCTGCAGGTTGGGTGGGTGGAGGAGCCTTTCGGTACTGACCGCCAGCCGGGGGGGTTACTGTAGAATTTCCTCAGCACCGGCCGTGCGCAGGTGGGGCGCCCGGAGTGAGGGGCGGTGCTGCAGGTGAGGAGGGAGGCCGGAGGCCAGGGTGGGGTCTGCAGCGCCGGGCGCCCCAACCTCCGCCCTTCCTCTACCCTCTCTCTGCCCACTGGAGACGGCGACGGCAACGCCAGGTGCCCTCCTCCACTCCCACCGGCCGGGGGTGGCTGTCACCCACTGGCCGAAGGTTCATCCTGCTCCACGACCCCAGTGTCAGCCCCAGCTCTGGCCCCGTGGTCGGTGACCAGCACGGGGAAGAGTCCCTCTGAGAACACGGGAGTTGCTCACGGAGAGGAATGTCCGCCCGCGGGCGCAGGGCTCGGCCATGGAGCGGCCGCGGGGCTGGGCAGGCACACGGCCCTGCCACTCGGTGTCCAGCGACCGTGGGAGCCCACCCTGAGTGCCGGCGGAGGGGACCCCCATCACTGCGCAGCAGCGCCCTCATCCCGGAGCCTCGGCTCTCCCAGCCGCCTGCATCACCGCCCCGCGCGTTCCAGGAGCCGGCAAGTCGGGGCGCGGCGCCGGGCTGCAGGCGGAGAGGCGCGGCTGCACGGGACCCCGTGGGCTGGGCCCAGGCGCCTCCCCAGGAAGCTGCAGACACCCCCGCCACCTCAGCAGGCCTGGTGCTCAGGACTGGCGGGGCCGAGGCGCAGCGAGGCAGCACAGGGCCGGGGCAGACCCGATCCCTGCCGCGCAGCCCGCCAGCCTCGGCCTTTCCTCACCCCCAGGCGCCCCCCGCGGGAGGAGGGGGAAGTGGAGGTCCCGAGGCTTGGGGGACCGAAGGAGTAGGGAAGGCAGGGGACCTGGTTCTCCGGGGCTGGAGGCTCCGCAGCGAAGGTCGAAAGCACGTGGGGGAACTCGGGGCGCAGGACGCGCGAGCCTGGCCACGGGAACCCCGGCCGGCGGGTAAACGGGGGCCCACGGCCCGCGCGGGGCGCCTGGGTCGTGCCAAAGTCCCCGCTGAAGGGCAGCGACCAGCTTGAGGGACGCGGGCCTCCTTCGGTTTATTGATTGGGTAGAGTTCGGCAAAGTGCTTCCGAGCGGGCCGAGCTCGGCCCCGACGCACGCGGACAGTCGTTTATAAATTTAAAACTCTTCTGTAGCAATCGGCTATATACAGAGTCAGCGACCGCGGCCTTGCCAAAGAGCCGGCCTGCAGGCGCCCTCGAGTCCTCGGGCCGCCCGGTCGGTCCCATGGCCGCTCAGAGGTGCGGTGCGTAGAAGGCAGGCGCGCCGTAGGTCTGCGAGCCCAGCACGAAGGGCGAGAGCACCGCCGGGCTCGACAGGAAGGGCAGCTGCGCGGCGCACACCAGGCCGCCGGGGCCGTGCGCTGGGTACCCCGCCGGGCCGTGCATGGCGAGCGGCGCGCCCATGGGCGGCGACGGGCTGAGCGGGCTGAGGCCGCCGGGCAGCCCCGCTCCCGGGCCCGTGCCCGGGCCCGCGCCGCCGCCGCCGCCACCGGTCGGCGCGCTGGTGTCGGCGCCCGGGTTCTGCTTCTTCCACTTGGTGCGGCGGTTCTGGAACCAGATCTTCACCTGCGTCTCGGTGAGGCTCAGCGACAGCGCCAGGTTGAGGCGCTCGCACACCGACAGGTAGCGCGTCGCCTTGAACTTGTTCTCCAGCGCCACGAGCTGCTCGTAGGTGAAGGCGGTGCGCGCGCGCCGCGGCTTCCCGGACTTGGAGTCGGAGCCCGTGCGCTTCCGCTTGGGCTTCGCGGCCGCCGCCGCCGCTCCCTGCGAGGCTGTCCCTGCGCCCCCAGGCGCCGCCGCCGCCGCGGCTCCCTGCGGGCCCGGGACTCCGGGAGAGGTGCCGCGGGGACCCGGGGCCGCGGCCTCGTCGACGGCGCCTAAGGGCGCCTCGGCCTCGCCCTGGCAGCCCGACCCGCGGGCCCCGAGGCCGCCGCCGCCGCCGCCTCCCCGCGCCTCCGTGCCGCGCACCGTCCCCGCCGCCTCGTCCTCATCGTCGTCGTCGTCGGGCGCCTCGTCCCCGCTGTCTGCGCTCGGGCTGCGGCCGCCGCCACTGCTGTAACCGTTAGCCTCTGCCTCGTCCGCCTTGCAGGGGTCGCCGGCGTCTGTGGGCCGGGCAGGGCGGGAGGACAGGACAGTTAGGACCGGCGCGCTCCCTTCCGCGCTCGTCCCCGCCGTCCCGCGCCCCGGGTCGAGCCCCCTCGCCCGTTTCCGTTTCTTCTCTGCCGCCTCCTCGGCCCCGGGCGCTCTCGTTTCCCTGCCCGCTCCCTCCCTCCTCCCGCGCCACCCACCCCCGCACTCTTCCTCTCCCGCGGCTCCTCTTCCCGCCGTCTCCCGGGTCTGCGCCTTTGCCTGAGCGGGGCAGACCCGACCGCCCGGCTTACGGTGAGGGGGAAGGATCCCATCGATCCGCGGGGCAGATACAAACTTAATTAAACTCATTTTGTGTAATGTACAAACTAGTTAACGGCCATTTAATTTATTTTGGCGTATATTACCCTCCAATTACCGCAAGGCTCTGGGCCAGCCAATTACTGAGCGTTTAAGAGTGGGCCGGAGCAGAGGCCTGGGGTGAGGTTGGAGCCCGCTACCTGAGGCGATTTCGGGGTACCAAAAACGCTGCCCTGGATCCATCCCTACCTCGAGCCTTGGGGCCTAGAACTTGGCCCCTGGACTGAGGCCCCAGCAGGCCTGGACCGGGAAATCCCGGCCTGGGTGGTGGGGGTCCAGGGCGGCGCTGAGATCCCCAGGATGGAGTCCCCAGTCAGTCTGTCTAAGCAGCAGCCCCGGATGCTCCAGGCAGAGGCCCACAAGGTGGCTGCAATCCGAATCTGAGAAATTTGGAGGACAGCGTCTGACCTGATGGCGGCTTGGTGTGGGGCAGGGGGGTTTCTATGCAGTCCCGGCTCCCACAGGTGGTTGTACAACCAGGAAAGAAGCCAGGACAAGCCCCCAGCACCGTGTCTCGCGGTCAGGCACCAGGCCCCGTGAGGGTGGCACCGGGAATTGGAGAATAAAGGACAAATGCAGTTCAGGGCGACCACAGAGCCTGCCCGGAGGCGGGCCTCCAGGCCCCCATGTACCCCTCGCCGCGAGCAGAGACTGTGCCAAAATGAACCTGAGAGTACTTTGCTTCTGTTCTGTCCAGGGCTGGACCGAGGAGTGGGGGGCCTAACCACTCCCTCCCTGAACCTGAGAAACAGGGCCTTCCTTCTGACTGTTCCCCATTTGAGCGGAGTCTCTATGTGGAAACTCCCAGAACCTCCCCAGGGGGAAGCCTAAAGGGCCCCCTCCAGTCCACCTGGATGTTCCCTCATATCAGTCCAGCTCTGAGGGTGCCCCAAACTGGAGACCCCTCTCCTGGAAAGGGCCCCCAGCCCTACCCGCCCTGTGCGCCTCTTTCTGCCAGGCAGAGGGCCCGGGAAGTTGGCTGGAGAAAGGGCCAGGGGAGGGGGCACCGAAAGCAATCAGGAGCCGGTCGAATGCAATTCTCGATCAATAGCGGCCCCTAATAAGTGTAATAGGTTTTAATCGAGTAATTATCCGAATTTTGACCCTATAATTTAGATGTTCGGGGGAGTTTGCAAGGTGCTTGAAAGAGATATGCATGCAGCCGTAATAGGATATCGACCGGGCCGGGGCTCGGGCCGCCCCATTAGCGGTTGCTTTCCGCCGCTAAGCACATTTCCCCTTAACTGTAATCGAAGGGATTTAATTGTTTTTCGAGAGATAACCAGCGTTTTGTCACAATTAGTCTGATTTGTCCCCCCAAAAAAAGAGAGAAAGAGAAAGAAAAAAAGGAAAAAAAAATGAATGGAGAGCGGGGGCCTCGGGAGGCTGCGGCGGGAGTGGGGAGGTCACGGCGCGCGAGCCCGCCATGCCCAGGGCGCGCAGTGGCCAAACCTGCGCCGGCCGTGCGGCCCGCAGCCCTGCGTCGGCCCGGGGAGCCATCTGGGAGGCACCGGGCGGTGCGGGCCCGGAGTCCGGGTAGGACGCAGGCGGCGGGCGGACTGGTGCGGGCCCCGCGCGCTGCGAACTTTCCCACAGAGATTGTCGCCGGGCCGGCCAGGTTCGCCGAGGGGTCCCGGGAGCGCGAACGTGTAGCCGCGGCCCGTGCCCCTGCCCTGGAGACCCGGCGCCGGCCCTGTCCTACTCACGCGGCGGCTCAGCTCCGGTCCCGGCTCCAGCTCCGGCGGCGACGAGGGCGCGGCGCTCCAGCTCCTCCGAGCGCGGCGGGCGTCCCGGCGCGGCGGGGTCCGGGGCGCACGGGGCGCAGGCAGCGGGCGCCACGGGACCCAGCAGCACACAGCGGCGTCTCCGGCTATTGAACTTGTTGGGATCCAGTATGTCCAACACGGAGAAGGAGGTGGGGCGCGGCGGCGGGCCGGGCCGGGCCGCCCCAGCCCCCTCGGGCGCCGCGGGCACCGTGTCGCTGGCGGCGAGCGGCGGGGCTCCAGCCCGCGGGAAGGCAGGCATCTCCGCGCGCCCGTCCATGGCGTCCCGGGCGGCGGCGGGCGCGGGCGGTGCGGGCCCTGGGCCTGCCGCTGGCGGCGGCGGCGGCGGCAGCGCGGGGCCGTCCCCGGGAGCTGCCGGGCCGCTCGCGCTCATGCCGGCCTCCCGCGCGTCGGCCGCTCGGGCCCCTCCGGCTACTGGGCTCCCATCCCCGGCGGCCCGGGCGCCGCCGCTCGGTCCTGCGCCGGCGGCCGCGGCTCGGCTCGCGCCCCGCGCTCGGCCGGTGCTGCTGCCGCCGCCTCGGCCGCCGCCTCAGGCGCCCGCCGCTCCGGGCCGGCTCCTTTATGGCGGCCCCGCCGGCGGCGCCCACGCGCCCACTCGCCGCACACACGTGCGCCTGCCGGCGGCCGCGGGTTCCGCCGCCCTCGTTAGCGCGCGCGCCTAATTGGCTGCGAACGGTCCCTGGCAGAGGAGGCGGGCCCCGCGCGCGACACACGGACGGCACCCCGGGCCCGACCGACAGACGCGCAGCCCGGGGAAGAGTGCGGTGCGCGAGCGGCTGTCGCGGTTCGCTTCGCTTCCGCTCGTCCGGAAACGCCGTCGGCCCCCCGGGCTTGGGACGTGGGGAGGCAGCCTCCTTAAATAATTGCGGGGGCCCCGAGGCGCGCCCCGCTAGTTGGCTGGGGCATCCCGGCGGCTCGCGAGGCTGCGGCGCCCCCTCGGCGGCTGGGCTAGCCTTGCGGTCCCCGCGGGCCGACCACCGGGGTCTTGGCCGCGTCGTCGGCCCTCTCCCGGGCGTTCCAAGGGCCTCGGTCCCGCCTCCCTCCGTCCCTCCGCTCGGGGTCTGCTCTCGAGTCTCCGGGTCTCGCTCGCTTAGCGATTCGGGCCGGCGTCCCCTCACGCCCCCGCCCCTTCGCGCCGTCAAATTAGGGCCTCGCCTCGTGTCCGCGCCGGGGGCGGGGCCGACGGCCCCCGGGGTCGCTCAGCAGAAGTGGAAATCGAACGCGGGGACGGCTGGCTGGGCCTCCCGTCCCCGCCCCAAAACAGGGGCCGAAAAACTCGTGCCAAGGGCAGAAGGCTTACACAAAAATCGATAGCCTCCCGGAAGGGGAAACAGCACCGCAAACTCCCCTCCCCGCTCCCGGAGAAGTCCTTCGGTCCGGGTGTTACGTGTGCGTTTGTCTACACCGCGAGGTGCGCACCGCCCGGCCCTGCGGCCCTCGGGGGGCCGGCCCGCGTCCGAGGGAGGGCCGCCTCTCCCTCCTCCCTGCGCCCGCCGACGAGCACACCGGCAGCCGCTGGACCCAGGTGGGAGTCGGCGGTGGGAGCGCGCGTGCGGGGTCCTCAGGGTGTGCGCTGTTGGTGGCGGGGGTGTGCGCGCGGGCGTGTGCACGAGCGGTTTGCGCCGCCCCACACTGCGGTCCCCGGAGCCTGCTCTGCACACAAGGACGGGTCCTTTGCAATTACCGCGGGCAATGATCCTTTGGAAGCAGAAATTAAAAGTTGGGAGAAATAATGGGGGACCGATTGGCTGTAATTTGGGCCAAGCTCGGACAGGCTGATCCTCAGGGAGGTGGGGGCGGGGGGGGGGGGGGAATGGGGAGGCCAGACGTCCCCTCCCCCAGCCCTTCCCCTCCCCCGCCTGCTGGTCCGTCCGGAGATTCTAATCAGACCCACAACACTGTGTCCTTCCTTGCCAGGACTTGATTATTCTTTATCTTTAAATTATAAATCACCTCTGGGGGAAGGAGGGTGGATAATCTCTCATCACAGAGAGGTAATTATCTCCTTCCCACCCCCACCTTCCTGGAGGGACTCTTAGGCTCTCTCTGCCCCTCCCCCAGCAAAGTTTGAACACCGGTTCGCACGCACTCACACACTCTTCACCAGTACACACCACACACAGGCACAAATCCATGAAAACGCAGTCACATCCCTGCAGCCAGCCTCACCCCTGCCAGCCAGCTCCCAGCTGGCCTTGGTGCCCCTCCACTCTCTCCATGAGGAGGGGCACACGGGGAGCCGTCCCCTGAGCTACTGCTCAGACCCCTCACCGCCCCACCCCCCGCCAGGCACAGTTGCTGGGCACTGTCCTGGGCACCAAGGGGCAAGTCCCTTGGACTGGGCCCTGACCTGGTTCTGGGTGGCCGAGGCTCAGTGTGATGCAAGCCCCTCCAGGGCATGCTCACACACCGTGCCTAGCCCCACCGCAAGTCACCAGGCGAGGCACACACACAGCAGTCAGAACCCCCACCTTGCTGGGTGGGCGGAGGGTGGGGCGGGCAGGAGCCTGCTCTCCCTCTGGTTACACGCTCACTCTGATTACACGCTCACGTGAGGAAGAGAGATATGAGCTCTCTTGATACAACTTTCATTCAACATGAGCACACACGTAAAATGAGAGCCTGTATAGTGTGGATGTACTGTAATGTATGGTGATTATCACTAAAGCACAGTAAATAGAATACAGTGTATTACATATGATATGTAAGCGTAATGGAACACTATACCGTAACAGACCACCACGCCGTGCTCCTCTCCAAAGCACACACGCACACTCAGTGCAGCAAAGCGCTATTGCCCCGAGAGGTGTGGACTGGTCCAGGCTGAGGGCCACTCTGATGAATGGAATGGATGGAAGCCCTGTGCCTGTCCCAGAGCGTGGAGGTCCTTCCCTCCCCTTCTTCCCCGCCCACAGCGTTCTGCTGGGAGCTTCGGCAGGCAGGCAGGAAGGCAGGCAGGAAAAGGATCTCGAAGTCTGCAGCGTGCAGCCTGGAGCAGCCTGGGGCGATGGAGTGGGGGGGGGGGTCCTCCAGAGTACACGGGGGACCCCAGGCCGTTTTCCCATGGGAAGCAGGGTGCTGTGTGTGGACAGGGGTGGGGAGATGGTCATGTCCTCTCCTGCCCCAGCCCTCCCCCATCTCTAAGGAACATCCGTGGTCGTGGAGATGCGTCGTACTCTCTCCCCTACCAGAACTGGAGATGGCCTCCCATCTTCCCAACTTTAGCTCGGAGCATCTGGGGCTATAAAGACGTCCCTTTGCTCCTAATCACAATTGATTGTCAATTAGACCCTCATTTGTGCAATCTTTGCCCATCTGCCATATCGGGTTATCTCCAAGCCACCAGCTTCACTTGCGGGGGCCCCAGGCGGGCAATGACAGGTGAAATCAGGGCTTGACGTGGGGATGGCTCCACCTGCCCGGTGGACAGGAACCCCCCTCATTGCTAAGCCCCACACTCTGCACATCTGTCAGGACTGGAGGGGGTCACTGGCGGGTTGGTTGGGGGAGGGAGTGTCAAGGCTGGAAGCAACATGGACAAAGTTAGAGATCTGGGGAGAGACTGATGTTAAAAGGCCTTTGAAGTGGACCCGAGAGCCTGCGTGGGTAGGGGCTGAGATTATGTGGAAGAGGGGAGGGGAGGGAGTGCCCGAGGGAGCTGGGGGAGCGCTGAGCTCTCAGTCCTTTCACCGCCGCCAGCATCCTCGTGTTTGGCCGGCAGCAGCAGGAGGAGCAGCCCACCATCTCTGCCACTAACCCTTCATGCGTTTGTGAACCCCCTCCTCAATTTTTCATCTGTGAATTGTGGGAGGTGGATTCCATGTGACCTCTAAGGTCCCCATATCCTCCCCTCAAAGAACGAAGGATGGCAGAATTACAGCCTTCGCTGCACACTGTGGTGGTGGCGGGGCTCCCTTCTCCTCTTGGAGCAATGCTTGGGGGTCTCCAGGGCACATGGATAAACAACCCCCGGCTTTGAATGATGTTTGGTTCATGCAAAACACACCCCAGCGCTGACGGCCCAGGATCCTCCCAACATCCCCATGAGGGACACAGAGCAGGGGCGACTAGCCCGCCCACAGATCAGCTTCAGTCCCTGAATCCGGACTGGGTCCTCTGCTGGCACCCCTCCCTCTCTGAGCAGGCGCCTCCCCGGGCACCTGTGGGGAGAATGCAGGCGGCAGAGGTGGAGGCTGACCACAGAAGGCTCTGTGCTCCCTCCCCCGTCCTATGCACCCCCAAATACCCCCTGGCAACGGCTTTGGGTCACCTGAAGTTTGGCACATGAAAGGGGAACTCTCTGCTTCTTTGCTTTCTCATCTTCTCTGAGACCTCACCTGGGGTCTCCTGATGACTCGAAAAAGGGCACCCCACACTCAAGACACAAGAGAAGGGAGGGGGCCTGTGCTGCTGCACGGAAGCTTTGGGACAAGGGGGACCCAGCCTCATGCAGCCTTGGCGTCCTATGCGCCTTCAGGACCGCGGAGAGCGCACACCCAGGCCCGTGTTCAGCACCGCGGACAGTGACCGACACCTGGCGCTGTGCCTCGGGGCAGCGTCCCCGGTGCCTGCGGCCCTTTGGCCGCACCGGCGCGTGGTGCCAGCCTCTTTAATGGCACAAAGAACAGGTAACCAGCCACCAGCTGACACAGGGAAGACAGTCCAGATGTGGGGTCGGGGGGCGTCCTCGCCTCAGCAGACCCTGTCCCTCCAGACTCCCCTGTGAGGCCTCTGTCCTCTCTAGCCACTTTGCCTGTCACTGTCCATCCCTGCAGGGCAGCAGGGGCTCCAAGTTTGATCCTGCCCAGGATGGCCACCTCCCCTCCCTGTCCTCCAGGGTCCAGCTCAGGCATATTCAGTCAGTGCTCACCAGAGGCTTCTGGGATTTCTATGGATTTCCCCCCACCCCAGCCAGGGTAACGCCCAATGTGCCTCTGTCTAGGGGTGAATGCTCAGAAGATCCCTCCCAAGTGGACTGACAGGTGCCTTGAGCTCTGGGTATCAGGGTCCCCTGACAGTGGCCACCTCTCCTGCCCCTGCCACAGCTTGGTCCTTCCGTCTGCCCGCACCGCGCCCCCCCCCCCCAATCATTCTAAAGCACAAATCCAATCACAGGCCTCCTGTTCCAGCAACTCCTTGAGGCTGCCATGGTCCAGGGCTGACTCAGGGCTCTGCAGCCCGAATCGAGCAAGGCCTTCCTGACTGGGTCCTGTGGGCGGTCCTGCTGGCTCTTAGGCCCGCGTCCTGTGTCCAGAGCCCCGCTGTGCCCAGATGGGATGGCTGCGGAGTGGCTCTGTTGACTGTGCCCTTAGCTACTGTCCACACACACCCTGCCTACTCACCTTAGTGGCAGCCCCGCCTGGAAGCTGCCTGACTCCCTCACACAGAGGCGACGTCAGCCTGGGGGCCTATCCAAGCCCCGAGCATCATGCTGTCGTGTCTTACATGTCATGGTGCCTTTATGTGTCCACTGCAGCTCTGACCCCAGACCGTGGGCTCCGGGACATCATGTGTGTGGCTCCCTTAGCTCCCTGTCTCCTGTCAGAGCAGATGCAGGATGCAAAATGCAAAGGCACGTTTACACTGACAAGAAAAATTGGAAGGAGCAATGCTGAGCATGGAGAGTGTGTTTCCACACTGCACTTGCACCCCCATAGCGGTCTGGCTCCCTGTCCCTCCCCTGGGAACAGGGAGATGGCCCTGGCCACCTTGGGTCTGTCCTCCGCTGACAGTGTGGCCTGGCGCTGATCAGGTTTCTGTCTGGTGCAGTGGACACAGGTGCTGCCCTGCCTGTTTCCTGGTTCGAGCTGCTAAGTGCGGTGGGTCAGGCTCATACCCACTGCTGCCTGTGAGGCGCCTGTCCCAGGGGCCCCTCCTCCGGGCAGGACTGGGAGGGCAGGGTCCTCGCTCTGACCTGGCTTGGCCTCTTCCTCTGTCCTGCCTGGACTTCTCCTGCCTCAGTAAATCCCAGGCACCCAAATTGCTGCCTCTGTCTCTGCTTGGGCCTCCCCAGGGCTCAGAGGTTGGAGATGGACCTGGGCTGCCTCTGCATGGGGGCACACGGTCGGCCTGTGGGCCTGCTGTCTTGGTGCACAGCTGGGTTCTGGATGCATCTGTGCACAAGCACACTTTCACAGTAACTCCTCCCCTCCCCCAGCCCCATCCAACTGGAAGAGCTCCAATGAAATCAGAAACATCACGGGGTGGATGGTGCAGCCCAAGTCCCCTGCCCTTCACTCTCACTCCCAACAAGCCCTTCCAGTGAGGAAAGGATGCTCGCCACTGCTGAAGCCGAGTGGGTTTGGCCATGTGACATGCACGGGCAGAAGTGACCAGGCCTCCTGACTCAGGCCTTCAGAGGCCTTCTGTTCCCACCTGTGGCCGCTTCCAATCTCTTCCAGCAGAACACTGTCCAGGGCCCTGACAGCCCCTCAGCTGGGCCTGGAAAGGAAGGTGTGGAGGCCGCCCAAACCTCACTAAGGCTCCTGGCGGGGGTGGCAATTGGCAGCAGATCCTGGTCCACCAGCAGGAAATGAATGACCATGCTGTGGGCCACTGAGCACTTTGGGGTTGTTTGTTACACAGCAGGATGGTAGCAGAGCCCTGACTGATACAGTGCACCCCTCAGCCACGCATCAGGGCTGAGACAAGGCGGCCTTGTCAGCCCCACTCACCCATCTGTCCCGTGCTTCGCCCACCTGGCTCTCCCATCGTTTCTCCCTCTGCGGCCAGACCCCTCCCTGTCCAGCAGTTGGCCTAGCCACCACTCAGCCACCCCTCCGTCATAGCCAGGCCCACCCCCAAGACCTTCCCCTCATCACTCTGCGTTCTCCGCCACAGGCCTGACAGCGTAGGCCAGGGGG
Source organism: Tragelaphus eurycerus (assembly GCA_935064755.1). Classification (NCBI taxonomy): domain Eukaryota; kingdom Metazoa; phylum Chordata; class Mammalia; order Artiodactyla; family Bovidae; genus Tragelaphus; species Tragelaphus eurycerus. The sequence continues at coordinate 759,004 of CAKXYN010000033.1, forward strand.
CTGGAGCTGGGGGTAGCAGAGAGTAAGATCCGCAGGTCTTGCCTCCAGAGCCCCTGCAGCCAGGGAGGGCGGGCGGTGACTGCAGCCTGAGGGTCGGAGGGCGGGTGAAGGCGGTGGGGGAGGAAGTGCCCCTCTTCCGCCTAGATGGGGGCAGGGAGCACAGAACATGGCTTGTGGGGGGAGGGGGGGGGGGGGAGCCGGCCGAGCGCGCTCGGGGTTGGTGGGGCGGGGGCCAGGGACACGGAAGAGGCTCCGAAACCGAATTCACAGGAGCGGCACTCAGGGGCCTGCGGCCGCAGGGCGGAAGGGCACGCGGGGGGCGGTCAGGCGGCTTAATGAGCTTAATTGAGGTTAATGCCTCTTGCGCGGCTCCCTGATTATTAAATTATTATTATCACGCGCATGAATCATAATTAGAAGTTTGAGTAACGCTCCAGGGGAAACCTCGGAGCAGCGACTCTGGCGCGCAGTGACCTCCCGCGGCCCGGGGCGGGTTGGGGGGCGCGTGCCGGGTTGAAGGGATATCGGCGACAGGGTGGGGGGTGCTGTGTTTGCGAAAGGAAGTGTCCTGGGGTGGCGAGCGTTGTCTGCGGGAGTGGAGGCGGGGGTGGGGTCGTGCGCGGGGGGCGGCCGGGGCGCGCGCGTGTCCGAGGGCTGCGGCGCGGTCACCAGCAGTGCCATCCCTCGGGCGGGGCACCAGGACTCTGGGGTGTAGGGGGGACTGGGACCCCCGCGGCCCCTACAGTTCCCCCTCCCATGCCGGGGTTTGTGACTGCACCTCCCCTCCCCCTCTCACGGCGCCCTCCCGATCGCCCCCCAGGAGGCCCCCAGGCACTCCACGTGGCTGCGGACCTGTCGGTGTGGCCGCATCCTGGTGCCGCTGTGTGACTCACACGTGTCTCTGCATGTCTGCCCGTGTGTGTGTGTGTGTGTGTGTGTGTGTGTGTGTGTGTGTGTGCGGGGTTGCAAATCCTTGTGCGTGGTGTGGGTCCGACCCTGCGTGTCGGTAACCGGTGTGCTTGTGCGCCTGCCCGCGGAGGGTCCAGGGAGAAACACCCTGAGGAGCTGGGTTGGGGGGCAGCGTTGGGGGGCTTTCTAGGCCGGAGCCAGGCAACAGCAGGTCTGAGTCCCGAGTTTGATTCCAACCCCTCCGCCCGGTCCTCGGGCCCGCCCCGTGCACAGCTCCTCCCAGAGAATCCGGAGAAGAGAAGACGGGCTGGGGGCTCTGAGGAGGGTCCTGGGGCTGCTCTGCCGGAGAGAGGCCCCCGCCCCTCCCCTCCCCTCCCCTCCCCTCCCCTCCCCTCCCCCGCCTCTCCCCTCCCCTCCCCTCTCCTCCCTTCCTCCGCCCCTCCCCTCCCGTCCCCCCTCCCCCCTCCCCTCCCCTGGCCCCTCCCCTCCCCTCCTCCGCCCCTCCCCTCCGTTCCCCTCCCCTCCCGTCCCCCCTCCCCTCCCCAGCCCCTCCCCCTCCCCCCTCCACTTCTCAATTTATTTTCCTCTGTTGCAGAAACATATTGAAGGGGAAGAAAAGGAAACATTAAGGTCCACTGCGAGCTGCACAGCGGTTTAACGATTTCAAATGAGCCCCGGCTTGGGTGAGGACCTGACAATTGGCCGTCAGGATGGCAGATGACGGCTAAAATTACCCGGAATCAATATTCTCACCGGGTGTCCCGGGCTGATAAGCGCCGCCAAGACAATGTTGACTATTAAAGTCGACAGCTTGAGATATTACACTATTAGTTATGCTATTTTTAATAATCTATAATATTTGGGCTATAATTAATTAATTATACGGGTCAGATAATATCTCGGGCTGGAATGAGGTCTGAAGGACCTATTACGGTGGTAATGAGAAAGGAGAAATCTAATCTGAGGACAGGTGCAAGAGAGCCGCGTGCAGGCCCAGGACGCTGCGCGGCCCGGCTGCCTCCGCCCTGGACCAGCCCAGTGCAGCAGCCCCTGGAAGCAGGGCCCATGGGTCACAGGTGTGGGTCTCTGCCTCTGAGCAGCTGGGGGAGGGCCGGGGCCTCCTCCAGGGATATTCCGGTCCTCTGGTCCACTGCTTCCCGGCCTCTCTCTCACGTAAGAGCTGGCCTGGGGTTTCCTGGTCCAAGCTGCTCAGAGCTCAGATCACAGTCCTCGCCTCACGCCCATCCAACCTCTTCCCAACACAGGGAACAAAACTCAGGCCTGCTCTCTCAGTCTGGGGGACCTCTCCAGATCACCCACCACCCCCGGCCAGGAGGCCTTCCTGCTGCAGCGCCAGGGCCTTTGCACTGGCTGTTGCCTTGTTCCAACTGCCCACTTTCTCACTGACACACATTTCACTTCTGGTTGATGCGCATTTCCAGCGGCGCCTCCCCGAAGTTCCTGTCTGAGATACCCCCACCACAGCCGATTGTTGATTTGCTGGAGCAGGAATGGTGGGCTGGTGCTGCTGCTCCTGAGGGCACAGAACCTGCGAACTGGGGTCTGGATGAGGGCCACGTGCGGGTCAGCCGAGCTCAGCGGGGCCGCCGCCCCCTGGACTGTGCTCCAGCCACAGGAGCCGCCCTGCGCTAGCTGTGGTCCTTCCCCCAGACCATGCTGTGGCTGCTTCCCAGGAGCACAGTCCTGCTAGGATGGGCTGTGGGAAGGGGGGAAGGGTCACTGTGTCTGCCTGCCCAGGGGCCTGGGGCCTCAGAAGAGCCTGGGGTCTGGACATTCTGACGGGTGAGGACCCCGCGGGGCTGCCACTCCTCACCCCAGTGCCTCCTCTTCCCGGGCAGCCCCCAGCCACCGCCCAGCGTGCCCTCTCCCGCCCGCACCTCCTCACGGCCAGCTGCTGCAGTGCTGGGTGGCAGCAGGAGGCCACTCCATCTGCAGGGAATTTAAAACAGGAGTGAGACCAGCAGCAGCTGGCCCCTTCCGACTGTCACCAGTGTGGCAAGTCTAAACGATGTCAGTGATAAATATTCCTCCCAGAAAAAAATGCTTTGTCGGTCCAAGCTCTCGACGGTGGCTGTGGTTACAGTAGTCTGTAGAAACGTCTGTGAACTTCCGACTCCACATCAGCTTCTCCCTGTGTGTGAGCGTCACCCACGCAGACGCTGATCGGGAACCCGGGCCCCAGACCGGCCACACCTGTCACCCTCCCGTTGCTCCACTCTCAGCCTCGTGCAAACAGCAGCCCCCAAATAAAGACCCAGAGACAGATGCAGGGTGTGTGACCTTGTTGTGCCCTTCCAGGTGCCATCCTCACAGCTCCAGAGCAGACCCCAAGGGCATCTTCCAGTGCACCCGGGGGTCCTGCCCCAGCTCTGGGAGCTAAGAAAGGACAGTAGTGGGAGAAGGCTGGCGAAACCCCGTCCAGCTTTCCCTTGACCGTTTCCCAGCCCTGTCTGTGGGGACAGGTGTGTGGTGGGTAGTGGGGAGGAGCTGACCCGGAGGCCAGGAGGATCCTTCCAGAGCTCTTTGCCGCACTCTGCAACTGTCCCTCAGACCTGAAGTTATTCTCAGATGAAAATTTTACTAAAATACTAAATTTTAGTAAAAATTATTAAAATTACTAAAATTTTAATGTGGTCTAAAAGTACCAACCCATTACCTTTTCCCTTTTTTTGCATTTTAGTATTAAATTGGTTAAATTTTTTACTGATGATATAAAAATTCAATAAAAGAAAATCCTCACCATTGGTGTTTATTATCTGTCCAGTTCAGTTCAGTTGCTCAGTCGTGTCTGACTCTTTACAACTCCAAGGACTGCAGCGCGCCAGGCCTCCCTGTCCATCACCAACTCCCAGAGTTTACTCAAACTCATGTCCATCGAGTTGGTGATGCCATCCAACCGTCTCATCTGTCGTCCCCTTCTCCTCCTGCCTTCAGTCTTTCCCAACATCAGGGTCTGTTTGAGTCAGTTCTTCGAATCAGGTGGCCAAAGTGTTGGAGCATCAGCTTCAGCATCTGTCCTTCCAATGAATATTCAGGACTAATTTCCTTTAGGATGGACTGGTTGGATCGCCTTGCTGTGGTTGCTTGTTTTCTGATGACTGCTGGCAAGAACCGTCCGTGTGCCCCTGGTCTAAAATCCTGGTGGCCATGGCTCTTGGGGCCACAGTGCAGACGCCCTACACACAGCAGACACTGCATGCAGCACCCTTGCCCCAGGCTCCTCCCCGCACCTCTCCCCTCTCCGGGGCCTTCCATCACCCTCCTGCTGGCACAGGTGGGTGTTTGGGCTCCCGCTCACCTCCCGTGTACAGTGGATGTGGAACCGCTCCAGCGCTGTCAGCAGGGAAGGGGGGCACACTTGGGCCCCTGGGATCAAGGGCCTTGGAGACAATGGGTTTGGGGCAAGGCTCCCAGCGGAAGGGGGAAGCCTGTTGATCGGGTCAGGCCCCTCAGTGTCCCCTCTGACCACAGGGGGGACCTGCTGACAAAGGTGCCGAGAAGCCAAAACGTCTCCTGGGCGCCCGCTTCCCTCCCGTCCTCTCTTCTGCTGTTGGAAGCTCAGCCATCAGGGCTGCGTGTGACGTCACCAGCCGGGACTGACCCTCAGCCAAGCCAGGCTCCCTGCACCCAGGTGGCACGGGGCGCTTGTGCGCCACGGTGGGGGCCCTGGTTTATCTTGGGTCCCCTCTTCAAGAGACAGCAGGCACGAGCTGCCAGGTTGAAGTGAAGTCCTGCTTGGCCCCAAGCTCCCAGGCGCCAGGCAGGTGGATCCGCGGTCTGGCTATGAGTTTTGTTCGGCGGACGCTGGTGAGGACGCTGGTCCTGTGTGGGTTTCATGAACTGCCTTTGCCCCTCTTCTATTTGTTCAGCTGTCGAGGTTGTTGTGCTGTAACAACAGGTTAAATTTTCTTAATTATAAAATATTTCAGACACACAGAGAAACAGAAGCACACAGTCAGCCCCATCGCACCGTCACTCGGATCAACGACTGTCGACGGCTCGTCTCTACGGGTTCATCCATTCACAGCCGCACTGTTCTTCCCAGAATGTTTTAAACTGTATCTTCAAATATCAAACCCTTTCGCCTGTGACTCTTTCAGCCAAGAAAAACAAGCTGAAAAGCAGGTATCCAGATGGAGAAGGAAAAAATCACAACTGTCCCACATACAGACAACACGATGACCCCAGAGAATCCCATGGACGGACCTCCTGGGGCTCGGAAGGTTGGCAGCTCAGAGGATGCGCCCTGGAAAAGTCGATTTCTGTCTGCTAGCGATCGGCCGCTGGAAACTCGAAAAACGCACAGTAGCTTCAGGCCTACGGCCTCCTTCCCATCCCCGGTCCTCTGAGTCTTGTGGTGATCGGATGTCACGTTCTGGGACGTGCTTTTTCTGCAGCGGCTGGTGTGGCCACGTGCTCTTTTCAGCCCGTGCCTGGAGCACTTGCTCCACCAGCCTTGGCTGGAGGACGAGCACGGCTGTGGCGGCGTTGAACCTCTCTGCCCGTTGGTCGTAGCGTGCTTGCTCTTTCTATCGGCTGCCGGACCCAGTTTTGTAGTTTTGTGTTGAAGATGTTTGCACGGTTGTTCATCACAGGTGTTGTTCTGTAGCTTCTTATCTGGTTCTGCCTCTGTCGGCTGTTGGAATTAGGGTAATGCTGGCCTCATAAATGAGTGTGGTCTCTTCTGTTTTCTTAGAGGTTAGGTAGAATTGGTGTTATTTTTATCTCTAAGTATTTTGAAGAAATTGTCAGTGAAACTATCAGACTTTGGAGTTTACTTATTTGAAAGGTCATTAACTATGGAGCCAATTGCTTTAGTAGATAGGGGGATATTCAGGTTGTTAGTTCTTGGATAAGTTTTGATGGTTTGTGGATTTCAAGAAATTGGTCCGTTCATTGACACTGCTGCATCTGAGCGTGTAGAGCCTTTCCTAATTGTCCTTTGCGTGTCTGTGGGCTCCGTGGTGATGGCTCTTTCTTCACCCCTGTTATTAGTAATGTGTGTCTTCCCAATTCTCCGCCCCCCGCTTTTCAGTCTACCTAGAAATTAACGAATTTAATTGACTTTCCCAAAGAAGTGATTCTTGATTTCACTGATTTTACCTGACGTTTTTCTGTGTTTTTACTTCAGTGATCTGGGCTTCACCTTCTTCTGACTGCTTTGCATTTCCTTTGCTCTTATTTTTCTAGTTTGCTAAGAAGGAAGCTTAGATCACTGAGGTCGTCTTTCTTCTTTTCCAATATAAGCACCAATGCGGTAAACTTCGCTTCTAAGCTCCAGCTGCGATCCACAAGAGATTTTGATATTTAAGTTTTTCATTTTCATTTAGTTCAAAAATGTTTTCCAGTTTCCCTTGAGACATCTTTGATCCACAGGCTATTTTGAAGTTCGCTCACTGCTGGGCATTGGGGGTTTTTTGCTTTTTTTCGGCCGTGCTGGGTCTTTGTTGCTGCGGGGGCTTTTTCCTCTGGCGTGGGGAGCGGGCTTCTCGCTGTGGCAGCTTGCCCTGTGGCACGGCGGGGGCTTTAGAGCACAGGCTCACTGGCTGTGGTGCGAGGGCTTGGCTGCTCTGCGACATGTGGGATCTTCCCAGACCAGGGATGGAACCCATGTCTCTTGCATTGGTAGGTGGAGTCTTTACCACTGAGCCACCAAGGAAGCCTGACATCTGGATTTTTGAAGATCTCTTACTGTTATTGATATCTACTTTAATTTCATTGTGGTCAAGAACATTTTACATAAGTTGAATTCTTCAAATTTCTTAGGTTGGCTTTATAGCCTGGCATGGAGAAGGCAATGGCACCCCATTCCAGTACTCTCGCCTGGAAAATCCCACGGATGGAGGAGCCTGGTAGGCTGCAGTCCATGGGGTCGCTAAGAGTCGGACATGACTGAGCGACTTCACTTTCTCTTTTCACTTTCATGCATTGGAGAAGGAAATGGCAACCCACTCCAGTGTTCTTGCCTGGAGAATCCCAGGGACGGGGAAGCCTGGTGGGGTCACACAGAGTCGGACATGACTGAAGTGACTTAGCATAGCATAGCATAGCCTGGCATAGGGTCTCCCTGGAGAGCGTTACAGGTGCATTTGAAAAGGATATTATTTTGCTGTTGTTAGATGGAGTGCTGTTCTGTAACGCTGTTTAGAAACATTGCCTGGTGGTGTTGCCCAGCTCCTCTGTTCTCCTGGTGACGGTCTGTCTGCTTGTTCTACTGACACAGAGAGCAGGCCCCACAGCTGTGGGATCCCATTCCTGCTTCCCACTTGTTCTACTGACATGGAGAGCTGGCCCCACAGCTGTGGGATCCCATTCCTGCTTCCCACTTGTTCTACTGACACGGAGAGCAGGCCCCACAGCTGTGGGATCCCATTCCTGCTTCCCACTTGTTCTACTAACATGGAGAGCCGGCCCCACAGCTATGGGATCCCATTCCTGCTTCCCACTTGTTCTACTGACATGGAGAGCCGGCCCCACAGCTGTGGGGTTCCCACTCCTGCTTCCCGTCTTCAGTTCTTCCTTCATGTGTTTGGAAGGTCGTGTTGCTCAGGCTGTTAGGTGAATGCACATTTGGCCTTGTGTGTCTCCTTGATTAATTGGCCCTTTTATCATAATGACTGGATATGGAACAAGAGACTGGTTCCAAATAGGAAAAGGAGTACATCAAGGCTGTATACTGTCACCCTGCTTATTTAACTTATATGCAGAGTACATCATGAGAAACACTGGGCTGGAAGAAGCACAAGCTGGAATCAAGATTGCCCGGAGAAATATCAATAACCTCAGATATGCAGATGACACCACCCTTATGGCAGAAAGTGAAGAGGAAATAAAGACCCTCTTGATGAAAGTGAAAGAGGAGAGTGAAAAAGTTGGCTTAAAGCTCAACATTCAGAAAATCATGACATCTGGTCCCATGACTTCATGGGAAATAGATGGGGAAACAGTGGAAACAGTGTCAGACTTTATTTTTCTGGGCTCCAAAATCACTGCAGATGGTGACTGCAGCCATGAAATTAAAAGACGCTTACTCCTTGGAAGGACAGTTATGACCAACCTAGATAGCATATTCAAAAGCAGAGACATTACTTTGCCAACAAAGGTTCGCCTAGTCAAGGCTATGGCTTTTCCTGTGGTCATGTATGGATATGAGAGTTGGACTGTGAAGAAGGCTGAGCGCTGAAGAATTGATGCTTTTGAGCTGTGGTGTTGGAGAAGACTCTTGAGAGTCCCCTGGACTGCAACCAGTCCATTCTGAAGGAGATCAGCCCTGGGATTTCTTTGGAAGGAATGATGCTAAAGCTGAAACTCCAGTACTTTGGCCACCTCATGCAAAGAGTTGACTCATTGGAGAAGACCTTGATGCTGGGAGGGATTGAGGGCAGGAGGAGAAGGGGACGACAGAGGATGAGATGGCTGGATGGCATCACCAACTTGATGGACATGAGTCTGAGTGAACTCCGGGAGTTGGTGATGGACAGGGAGGCCTGGCGTGCTGCGATTCATGGGGTTGCAAAGACTCGGACACGACTGAGTGACTGAACTGAACTGAACTGAACACTATGGAGCAGGGAGAGTGAACATATTCTGACCACCTGCAGCCTGAACGGATTTCAAAAACAATCCTGAGTAAAGGAAAATGAGTGAAAGTCACTCAGTCGTGTCCGACTCTTTGAGACCCATGGACTATCATACAGTCTGTGGAATTCTCCAGGCCAGAATACTGGAGTGGTTAGCCTTTTCCTTCTCCAGGGGATCTTCCCGACCCGGGAATTGAACTGGGGTCTCTTGCACTGCAGGAGGATTCTTACCAACTGAGCTATCAGGGAAGCCAGAGGAAGCTGGACACAGTAAAATTACACTGATATAAATTTCAAAAACAGCTGAAACTTATGTAAATCAGAGTAATAGTTACCTGTGGGTCGGGGCCTGGTGTGCTGTAGTCCACAGGGTCACAGTCAGACACGATGAGCGACTGAACTGAGCTGAACTGAATGTTTCTGGTTACCCCGAGTAGTTTTCTCTCATCTGATATTATTCTTGCCACTTCAGCTTTCTTCATTATTGTTTCCAGGTGGTATCTGTTTAGATCCTTTACCTTTTCCCCTAGTTTTATTGAGATATAATTGACATACGGCACTGCATGGCACCCCACTCCAGTACTCTTGCCTGGAAAATCCCATGGACAGAAGAGCCTGGTGGGCTGCAGTCCATGGGGTCGCTGAGAGTCGGACACGACTGAGCGACTTCACTTTCACTTTTCACTTTCATACATTGGAGAAGGAAATGGCAACCCACTCCAGGGTTCTTGCCTGGAGAATCTCAGGGACGGGGGAGCCTGATGGGCTGCCGTCTATGGGGTTGCACAGAGTCAGACATGACTGAAGCGACTTAGCAGCAGCAGCAGCAACTGCGTAAGTTTAAGGTATACAGCATAACAATCTGGTTTACATGTGTTACAAAGTGGTTATCACAATCACTTAGGGAACATCTTGGATAATTATTTTTTTAGTGATTGTTCTTGAGATTATAATATAGATACCGAATTTGTCACAATCTGTATTTTTCCACTTTAAGTGGAGTGTGGAAAGCTTCATACAAACCTTTTCCTCCCTTTTCATTTGCAGTTGTCTCCTTATCACATCTACTCTTTGAGCCACCATTGCATCGACAGGTGTTCACAATTCCCTCAGACGATGCTGTAATTTTTGTCCTCCACCATCATGTATCTTAAAGAAGTGAGAAGAGGGACCACCCTGATGGTCCAGTGAGTAGGACTCCTGCTTCCACCGCTTCGATCCCTGGCCAGGGGACTGAGGTGCTGTGCTGCTGTGCAGCCAAAAGTTTTTTTAAAACAAAAATAAATTTTAAAAAGTAAGAAGGAAGACACGATTTTACCCAGACACTTATGATTTCTCTTGCGTTGTTTCTAAAGCTCCAAGTTTCATTCTGGTATAATTTTCATTCTACCTGAAACCCCCCTCCCCCCCTTAGCATTTCTTCTAGAACAAGTTTGCTAGTGACAAATTCTCTTAGTTTTCCTTTGTCTGAGAGTGTCTTTATTTTGCGTAATATCTGAAGGGCATTTTTACTGGCTACAGAATCTGGGTTGATATTTCATCCCTATTAGCACTTAAAACCTTTCTCCCACTGCCTTCTGGTTCTCATGGTCTCTGCCAGAAGCCCACAGTCTTTGCTATGCTGTTTCCCTACAGACAACCACATTCCTCTGGCTGCTCTTGTGGTTTGTTTGTTTGTTGTTTTTTTTTTTGTCTTTGGTTCTCAGTGGTTTGATTATGATGTTTCTGGGAATGAGTTTGTTTTGAGGTTACCTTCTTTGGACTTTACTGAACTTCCCGAGTCTGTAAATGTATGTCTTTTAGCAGATTTTGGATGTTCGGCGTCTCTATTTCTTCAAACATGTGTTCGATACTCTCTCCCCTCCTCTGGGCCTTTGTGTTGTGACATGTATTAGTTCTTCGTTCCTTTTTCTTGCCTACTAGTATGTCGCTGTACAGATATACTACATTTTCTTTAATCATCTGTTGATGGACATTATGAATAATGCTGCTATGAAGATTCCTGTACAGGTTTTTGTGTGCATGTAAAGATTTATTTCTCCTGGGTAGATACCTAGGAGTGGAATTGCTGGCTCACTGTTTAACTCTATGCTTAATCTTTTGAGGAACTACCAAACTGTTTTTAAAGTTTTAAAATGGCTATACCATATTACATCACGTGGGCGGCTGCAACGGCGCACATACCGTGGCCGCCGAGAGGAGCTACCCCACGCCCGAGGCCAGGGGCGGCGGCCAGGAGGAGCAACCCCACCTCCAAGGAGTGGTGCCAGTGTGGGCGCAGGAGGGCCTAGAGGAGCTATTCCACGTTCAAAGTCAGGAGGGGCAACGGTGAGGAGATACCCCTCATCCAAGGTAAGGAGCAGCAGCTGTGCTTGGAGCAGCAGTGAAGAGATACCCCACGTCCAAGGTAAGAGAAACCCAAGTAAGACAGTAGGTGCTGCAAGAGGGCATCTGAGGGCAGACACACTGAAACCATAGTCACAGAAAACTAGTCAATCTAATCACACTAGGACCACAGCCTTGTCTAACTCAATGAAACTAAGCCATGCCCTGTGGGGCCACCCAAGACAGGCGGGTCATGGTGGAGAGGTCTGACAGAATGTGGTCCACTGGAGAAGGGAATGACAAACCATTTCAGTATTCTTGCCTTGAGAACCCCATGAATAGTATGAAAAGACAAAATGATAGGATGCTGAAAGAGAAACCCCCCGGTCGGTAGGTGCCCCGTATGCTACTGGAGATCAGTGGAGAAATAATTCAAGAAATGAGGGGATGGAGCCAAAGCAAAAACAATATCCAGTTGTGGATGTGACTGGTGATAGAAGCAAGGTCTGATGCTGTAAAGAGCAATATTGCATAGGAACCTGGAATGTCAGGTCCATGAATCAAGGCAAATTGGAAGTGGTCAAACAGGAGATGGCTAGAGTGAATGTCGACATTCTAGGAATCAGCGAACTCAAATGGACTGGAATGGGTGAATTTAACTCAGATGACCATTTTATCTACTACTGCAGGCAGGAATCCCTCAGAAGAAATGGAGTGGCCATCATGGTCAACAAAAGAGTCCGAAATGCAGTACTTGGATGCAATCTCAAAAATGACAGAATGATCTCTGTTCATTTCCAAGGCAAACCATTCAATATCACAGTAATCCAAGTCTATGCCCCAACCAGTAACGCTGAAGAAGCTGAAGTTGAACGGTTCTATGAAGACCTATAAGACCTTTTAGAACTAACACCCAAAAAAGATGTCCTTTTCATTATAGGGGACTGGAATGCAAAAGTAGGAAATCAAGAAACACTTGGAGTAATAGGCAAATTTGGCCTTGGAATATGGAATGAAGCAGGGCAAAGACTAATAGAATTTTGCCAAGAAAATGCACTGGTCATAGCAAACACCCTCTTCCAAAAACACAAGAGAAGACTCTACACATGGACATCACCAGATGGTCAACACTGAAATCAGATTGATTACATTCTTTGCAGCCAAATATGGAGAAGCTCTATACAGTCAACAAAAACAAGACCAGGAGCTGACTGTGGCTCAGATCATGAACTCCTTATTGTCAAATTCAGACTTAAATTGAAGAAAGTAGGGAAAACCACTAGACCATTCAGGTATGACCTAAATCAGATCCCTTATGATTATACAGTGGAAGTAAGAAAAAGATTTAAAGGACTAGATCTGATAGAGTGCCTGATGAACTATGGATGGAGGTTCGTGACATTGTACAGGAGACAGGGATCAAGACCATCCCCATGGAAAAGAAATGCAAAAAAGCAAAATGGCTATCTGAGGAGGCCTTAGCTGTGAAAAGAAGAGACGTGAAAAGCAAAGGAGAAAAGGAAAGATATAAGCATCTGAATGCAGAGTTCCAAAGAATAGCAAGAAGAGATAAGAAAGCCTTCCTCAGCAATCAATGCAAAGAAATAGAGGAAAACAACAGAATGGGAAAGACTAAAGATCTCTTAAAGAAAATCAGAGATACCAAGGGAACATGTCATGCAAAGATGGGCTCGATAAAGGACAGAAATGGTATGGACCTAACAGAAGCAGAAGATATTAAGAAGAGGTGGCAAGAATACACAGAAGAACTGTACAAAAAAGAGCTTCACAACCAAGATAATCACGATGGTGTGATCACTCACCTAGAGCCAGACATCCTGGAATGTGAAGTCAAGTGGGCCTTAGAAAGCATCACTACGAACAAAGCTAGTGGAGGTGATAGAATTCCAGTTGAGCTATTCTAAATCCTGAAAGATGATGCTGTGAAAGTGCTGCACTCAATATGCCAGCAAATTTGGAAAACTCAGCAGTGGCCACAGGACTGGAAAAGGTCAGTTTTCATTCCAATCCCAAAGAAAGGCAATGCCAAAAGAATGCTCAAAGTACCACACAATTGCACTCATCTCATATACTAGTAAAGTAATGCTCAAAATTCTCCAAGCCAGGCTTCAGCAATATGTGAACTGTGAACTTCCAAATGTTCAATCTGGTTTTAGAAAAGGCAGAGGAACCAGAGATCAAATTGCCAACATCCGCTGGATCATGGAAAAAGCAAGAGAGTTCCAGAAAAACATCTATTTCTGCTTTATTGACTATGCCAAAGCCTTTGACTGTGTGGACCACAATAAACTGTGGAAAATTTTGAAAGAGATGGGAATACCAGACCACCTGACCCACTTCTTGACAAACCTATATGCAGGTCAGGAAGCAACAGTTAGAACTAGACATGGAACAACAGACTGGTTCCAAATAGGAAAAGGAGTACGTCAAGGCTGTATATTGTCACCCTGCTTATTTAACTTATATGCAGAGTACATCATGAGAAACACTGGGCTGGAAGAAGCACAAGCTGGAATCAAGATTGCTGGGAGAAATATCAATAGCCTCAGATATGCAGATGACACCACCCTTATGGCAGAAAGTGAAGAGGAACTAAAGAGCCTCTTGGTGAAAGTGAAAAAGGAGAGTGAAAAAGTTGGCTTAAAGCTCAACATTCAGAAAACAAAGATCATGGCATCTGGTCCCATGACTTCATGGGAAATAGATGGGGAAACAGTGGAAACAGTGTCAGACTTTATTTTGGGGGGGCTCCAAAATCACTGTGGATGGTGATTGCAACCATGAAATTAAAAGATGCTTGATCCTTGGAAGAAAAATTATGACCAACCTAGATAGCATATTAAAAAGTGGAGACATTACTTTGCCAACAAAAGTCCGTCTAGTCAAGGCTATGGTTTTTCCAGTGGTCATGTATGGATGTGAGAATTGGACTATAAAGAAAGCTGAGCACCGAAGAATTGATGCTTTTGAACTGTGGTGTTGGAGAAGACTCTTGAGAGTCCCTTGGACTGCAAGGAGATCCAGCCAGTCCATCCTAAAGGAGATCAGCCCTGAGTGTTCATTGGAAGGACTGATGCTGAAGCTGAAACTCCCATATTTGGCCACCTGATGCGGAGAGCTGACTCATTTGAAAATGCTGGGAAAGATTGAGGGCAGGAGGAGAAGGGGATGACAGAGGATGAGATGGTTGGATGGCATAATCGACACAATGGACATAGATTTGGGTGGACTCTGGGAGTTGGTGATGGACAGGGAGGCCTGGCGTGCTGTGGTTCATGGGGTCACAAAGAGTCAGACACGACTGAAGGGCTGAACTGAACTAATTGGCCATTTGTATATGTCTCTTGAAGAAATGTCTATTCAGATCATTTGCCTATTTTTAAGCAATTATTTGATCTTTTAGTATTGAATTTTAAGAAATTTTTATGCATTCAAGATACAACATACTTGTAAGATATATCATTTGAAAATACTGTCTCCTGTTCTCAAGGATGTCATTGTACTTTCTTGATAGTGTCCTTTGAAGCCCAGATATTACTAACTTTCAGTTCATCTGTTTTCCTTTTTGTTGCTGATGCTTTTGGTATCACATCTAAGAAGCTGAGACCATGAATATTTACCACTATCTTTTTTTCTAAGAGCTACATAATTTTGCATAGTTTTCAATCCATTCTGAGTTAATCCTTGTATGTGCTATGAGGTAAGGGTTAAGCTTTATTCTTTTGCATGTGGATATTCTGTCTTCCGGGGAAGGCAATGGCACCCCACCCCAGTACTTTTGCCTGGAAAATCCCATGGACGGAAAATCCTGGTAGGCTCCAGTCCATGGGGTCGCTAAGAGTCGGACACGACTGAGCGACTTCACTTTCACTTTTCACTTTCATGCATTGGGGAAGGAAATGGCAACCCACTCCAGTATTCTTGCCTGGAGAATCCCAGGGACAAGGGAGTCTGGTGGGCTTCCGTCTATGGGGTCGCACAGAGTCGGACACGACTGAAGCGACTTAGCAGCAGCAGCAGCAGATTCTGTCTTCCCAAAACCATTTGTTGAAAAGAGTACTCCTTAGTGAATAGTCTTAGCACCATTGTAAAGAATCAGTTGGCCGGAGACACACGCCCTGTTTCCAGACTCTGTTCGAGCCCACTCCCCTTTCTGTCTGTCCTTGTGGTGGCACCACGCTGTCTGAATGATTATTACTTCGCAGGCTTCGAAACTGGGCAGAGTGAGTCCTTCTTTCCTTCTTTTTCAGGATTCTTTCGGCTATTCTGAGTCCTGTGCAATTCCATGGAAATCACAGAATCAGCTTGTCAATTTGTACAAAGAAGTCAGTTAGGATTCTGAAAGGGATTTCAGTGAACCTGAAGACCAGTTTGTAGAGCAGTGTCATCTGAAAACGGTATTAAGTCTTTGAAAACATGACCACAGGATATCTCTCCATCTCATCAGCTCTTAATTTCTCTCAGCAATGTTTTGTAGAGTTCAGTGGGCCTGTCTTACACCCTCTTGGTTAAATTTATTCTTAAAAATTTTATGGGATTTTAAATGGAATTGTTTTCTTAGTTTCATTTTCAGATAGTTCATTAAGATTACACTTTTAAATTTCATTTCTTTGATTTGCAATTTCATTTTTCTTCTCTTATGCTAAAAATTCTATTTCCTAATGATGTTAACATAATTACTTGTGTGCCTCACCCTACAATATACCTACAATAATTTCAAAGCAGCAGTCCCACCGTCTGTGTCAGTAAGAAGATCACCGAGTCTAAAGATTTCTTAATGCAGTTCGTTTGCTTGTGCTTAGACTGCACTTCACTCGGCACATACATGTCAATAAAAATGCTGGGCGCTGCGGTCGGGTGGAGCGAGCCTTTTTTTTGTGTTTGGGTCACTGGTCGTATTTTGTCTTAAAATTTGGTGAATTGATATTTTCAAATTGATATTTCAAATTGAATTTGTCTTAAAATTTGGTGAATTTGTATTTTCAAAATAAAAAAATTTTATTACATTTTTTATTTTGTAAAGCCTTTGTTGTTCAGTCATTAAGTCACGTCTGACTCTTTGCAAGGACTGCAGCGCACCAAGCGCCTCTCTCACCGTCTCCTGGACTTTGGCCAAACCCGCGTCCATCGAGTCGGTGATGCCATCCAGCCGCCTCATCCTCTGAGACCCCCGTCTCCTCCTGCCCTCGACCTTTCCCAGCATCAGGGTCTTTTCCAGCGAGTCGGCTCTGTGGCCAGGGTATTGTAAGACTTGGTCCCAGCGTGCAAACCCCAGGGCCCAGTGCCTCCGCAGTTGTCTTGCTTCCCTCCAGGCTCCACCTGCTCTCTCCACCCTGGAGGTAACTGCTTTAATTCATGTTCTGTTCACCTTCTCGTCCTTCTTTTCTGAAAATACAGGCGGTGGGCACAGCTGTCCATAGTCTCCTCTCTTCTCCTAAAGAGAGGTACCATCCATTGTGCCCTGCGTGGACCCAAGGGTGGCGCTTTCCCCCTTCCATCCTCACCGCCCCAGCCCTGCTCCTGCTGTGTCTGCTCGGCCAGGCGGCCCCTGGGGACAAGGGAGTGTGCCCTTGGGTTTGGCTTTAAAATGACCCCCATTGCCCCTGTGCCCCGTGAGAGGCCGTCTTCTTAAGATGCCTTGGCCCTTGAACCGGCGGTTGACGCCACGACCCAGGCACCCCCACCGGCCTTTGGGGGGCCTCCTCCGTGCCGTGCTTGGCTGGGCCACCTCCGGGCTGCGCTGGGCGGGGCCTCCCCGCACGGCCGTCACTTTGGGGGTCTCGGAAAACTCCACGTGACAGCATGTTTGGTCTCAGCCATGTTTGCGGTCCATCTATGCATTAGACAGACAGGCCTGAAGTGCAGTGGTGAGCACTGTGGGGCCTGGGCACCTGCACAGGGTGCAGAACAGGACAGGAGCCCTAGAGGCCTCAGGAGAGGCTGGGCTCGTGGCTGGAGGGATGTGGTCTGGGACCGGAGGTCCGACAGCCCCCTGCAGGATCTGCTGCCTCTGGTCTCCTCTCCTGGTCCTTGTTCCCCAGCCTGACCACCACTTGGCGGATGGGGGCTGGAAAGCAAGGAGTCCACACTGTCCTGCTCCACAGCTGGACAGGCTGCCGATGCAGGGTCTGGGCTGCTGACCCCCGGGCTGCAGGACGCCTGTCCACTGTAGCAGGTGAGGGTCTGTAAGTCCCCGCCTGGTGTCTGAGGCTCTCCTTCCTGGGAGCTGAGTGGACTGGGTGGGCCTTTAACGAACGGAATCTGTGACAACGTCAGTCCCCGGCCTTAGTTTACCAATCTGTAAAGGGGGTGAGGCAGGAACAGAAGCTCTTCCTTCTGGAAGGCGTCCTGGAAGCGTGTCCGACACGCTTGGCGTGTAGGAGGCGCCCGGGGCCGGCCTCTCCGGTTTCGTCCTTGTCGCCCCTCAGGTCCGTCATCAGGCTGACCACGTGTCAGAAGGCCAGGGGGTTGGTCCAGGGAGGGGAGGCCTCCAGGCCCTCATTCAGCGCCATCTCTCAGGACCAGGGCCGGAGCCCCAGCACTGGCCATCGGCCATTCTGGGAGGGGGTGTGAGGGGAGGTGCGGGGACTGCAGGGCGGGAGGGCGTCTGGCCACGTGCCTTGGCCACGGCTCCCGTGCGGGGCTCAGCCACCCAAGGGCCACTGCTTGGCTTGAAGCCAGGGGCCTGAGGGTCAGGGTAGCTGCTGCAGGAGCTGGTGCTGCTCCTGGCCTGGGGGCAGGTGGGCCTCTAGGGGGAGCGGATTAGCCTCCCCTGCCCCCCTATCCCTGCCGCCCCCCCGATGAAATGGGGCCCAGGCCGCTGTGAGGCCGAAACACGGGTAGCAACCCAAGGGCCAGGGCTGGGCTCCAGGGTCCACAGAAGGCTCGGTTTCAGAGCACGGTCAGTCTGTCGGTCAACAAAGCTCATGGGGCCTGGGGACACAGGAGTGAGCACGCTCAGCACTCCCTGCCTGGGAGTGTCCCACCTCGAGGGCAGACATGCCCAGACAAGCAGAGAGGGTTCAGGTGGCCCACACCAGGGGGCTTACTGTGGACGCCGCGGGGAGGGCCTTATCCTGGACCGGGGTTGGGGGCAGGACTGGGGGCCGGGTGGACGCCCACCACGACCTGCTGACAGAGAGACGGGGTGGCGGGCTCTGGCTGCAGGAGCACTGGCCCCCAGTGGCAGAGAAGGGGCTCTGAGCCGGGCTCTGGGCTCTGAAGGCCCTGCCCACCCTTCCAGCCACTGGGAGGGCCTCCTGGGACGTGTCTGTGCTGGCCACGCACCTGGTCTGGCCTCCTGCAGGCCTGGCGGGCACCCCCCACCACAACCAGAAATGTTCACAGAGCCCTCCGCAACATCTCCAGGCTCCAGGCCCGGGTCAGGGTCCCTGAGCAGGGATGACTCTCCCCAGGGCCGAGGGCTCTGGGGCAGGTGGGCACGCTCTGCCTGCCGGGAGAGGACGTTAAGGGGCTGCAGGCCAAACCCCAATCTGCAGAGCAGACTCCCAGATGGGCTTGGAAGGAGCCGGGGGAGGGACAGGAGCCAGGAGGGAGGCGGGGGTGCTGCAGACCGTGGGGCCCCTCTGCTAGGGGCTGGCGCACGGTGGCCTCGGGCACCGCTGGTTCCCCTCCAACCCCAGCCTCAGGCGGCCTGTTCTCTGTGCATGACCCCGCCCCACCTCAGGACAGAGCGGCAGGCACCCCATCCTCAGGAGCCTCTGGAGCTGCGGCCGGTGTGGCTGAAGGTGGGGTGGGGGCAGGCAGGCGCAGGCCCATGACGCGCTCACTCCCCAGCTGATGCCCTGGGTCTTCAGCAGGTGTGGGTCATGTCCAGTCAGGCAGGACATGGACGTCAGGGAGATGCACGTGGTCTCTGGCAGCCTCCCCTGAGCCGGGGCCGCAGGGGTGCTGAGACCCACTACTGCCTGCTTGCCTGCGGGCTTCCCCCTGGCCCAGCCGGCCCCACAGCGCCAGTCAGCTCCATGTAGGTGCAGACACGTCCCTCTGGCTGCTCATCCGGAAGCCTGGACCCATTTCAGGGAAAACCCAGGGCGGTGGAGGGGCAGAATGGGGACCTGGGGTCAGGGGGCTGCCATGAGTGCAGTGTCCTCAGGGCCCCTCCCCTCCCTAGGGGAGGGGAGCACCCACCCCCAGCAGGCGCCCGGAACCCAGCCCTGCGCCCCCAGGGCCTCCCAGAGCTCGCAGGCTCCAGATCAGTCTCACCAGTGTTCCCACCCGGAGGCCCAGCAGTGGGGCTTTGGTTTTGCAGCTACGGGAAGGACAAGAAGGGGCAGGAGAAGGGGCCGAGGTGCTAACCGTCAGAGAAGCCCCGAGAGTCAATTCTGAGCGTCAGTCGTCTGTGGCAGAGTAAAGTCGTGGTCCCACGGATGTTCCCGCCTGTGCGTCTGCACCGGCTCCATATCAAGGCCAAGGTCAACACCCTGAACTGTCCCCCAGCGCCAGGCCAGGCCTGAGGGCGCACAGAGCCAGACCTGCTCTGTCCTCCTCCCAGCCCAGCTGGGTGGAGCAGCTTTTTGCATCAGACCGTCCGATGGTGGGGCCCGCGCTCCGGGTCAGGTGGGACCTGCAGGGGGGATCCCACTGCCCCCCACAGCCCCCCACTTTGTGCCCTTGGCGCTCTCGTGTCACCCCACACCTCCGGGCCCCGCCCCCTCCTGTCTCCTCTGCATGCTTCCGGGCAGGCCTTCTCCCTGGTCTCCAGGCCCATCCACTGGCTGTCCCCTGAACAGGCCCTCCCGGGGATCCTGAGCCCAGAGTTCCTCTCTGCCGCACATCCAGGGAGACCCCTGGCCTGCTGGGTGGCATCACCACCGCTTCAGCCCAGCCTCTTCTCACCCCCTCTTTGACCACGCAGTCCTCACACTCTGGGCTTGGGGTACTGCCTGAGAGGCCACCCTGGGCTCCTCTGAGAACCGTCCTCACCAGGTGCTTAACTGTGCACCACCCAGGAGGCTTCCCCGTGTCCGCCTGGATGCCCAGTCCCCCAGTGAACTCCTGCAGCCGCCCCCTCCCCTGCACAGCTGGGGGGTGCCCCTCCTCTGAGAGGCCTGAGCTGACTTCTCACCTGGGATGGGCACCCCTCCCCGGCACAGCTGCGGCGCGCTGGGTGACGGGGGCCGGTCTTTCCCCAAGCAGGGGCCCAGTGCCGCGGTCAGTGATCATGCAGGACAGACCGCCAGCTGGCGGGTTGAGAGTCAGCTGCTCGACCTTCCCCCTCCTGCCTGCCTGGGCTGCGAACTTGAGGGCCCACGAGCCCTCAGACCCTCCTGGGCCTGCAGTGTGGTGGCCAGGACCCCAGGCCGCCCTCAGTGGCGGGCGTGGGTCAGGGGGTCGGTGCTCCCCACCCCTGGCTTTCATGCCGTCGAAACCCAGCACCACGCGGGCATGCACCCCTTGGACCCAGAGCCTAGGAAGTGGCTTGGTTAGCGTCCTTGCGAAACTGGGGAGCCAGGAACAGGAGGCCCCGTAAATGGAACTCTTACTGCTGTTGCCAGAAATAAAGCAAGGCCAGGCCCGGGGCCGCCGTGTTACAGGGTCTGCGAGTCCCCCTCTCTGCTCCAAGTGTCTGCCACACGAAGGGACACACACAGCCCACCGCTAACTCCTGCAGGTTGGAGGCGGGGGTCCCAGGCCTAGCCCCCAGGCCAAGCTGGGGCAGTGACCCCCAGGGAGGGGGTGGCCTGTGGTGACAGACGCTGGACGGGAAGGCCTCTCGGCTGTGTGTGGGCAGCAGCCATGGATGCTGGGGTGTGTGCATGTGTGTGTGTCCCGTCCCCCTGCACACGCAGTGCGTCTGCACGGGGGGCTGCCACAGGCGGGGTTGGAAGAGGGGCTGGGGCCTCCAGGACCAGCTGCTGCCCCAAAGATGGGGGGTTGGGAAGATGGGCTCCAGTCCGGCCTCTCCTCTGGGACCCCCCCACTCGCACGGCTCCCTGCGCCCCCATCCCCTCCCTTCCCGGCAGCAGTCCTGGAGGCTGGAGGTGGCTGGCTCGCAGGGGTCTGCTTCCCGCACGGAGTCCTGTGCTGGCCCTCCTACCACGGTCTCCGTGTCTCTCCCGGTTGGGTGGGCTGGCTACGGGGGCCCCTCAGGAAGTGTCTGTGTGATGCTTCAGGGATGTCCCTTCCAGCAGACTTTCTCTCCTGGAGGAATGTGAGGCCGCCGGGGGTCTGACTCTGGTCTCGCTGCTATTCCCCCGTGGGAGCCCCTCGGGTGCGTGCTTTCTTGGCTTAAGCATCCTGGACTATATTTTCAACTTTCCGTGATGTTTTATTTAATTTTTAAAATTTCCTGGAATCTTGGTGTAGTGTGTTCGTTTGGTTCAGCAGTGCTTGCCTGTCTCGTGGGCATCAGCTTCTCGGACCCATCCCAGCAGCCTGACTCTGTGGCCCAACTCTGTGACCCCCGACTCCGTGACCTCGACTCTGTGACTTTGTGACCCCGACTCTGTGACTTTGACTCTGTGACCCCGACTCCATGACCCCGACTCCGTGACCTCAACTCTGTGACCCCGACTCTGTGACTTTGACTCTGTGACCCCGACTCCGTGACCCTGACTCTGTGACCCCGACTCCGTGACCCGACTCCGTGGCCCCCACTCCGTGGCCCTGACTCCGTGGCCCCCACTCCGTGGCGGGGTGCCCTCTTTTGCTGGGACCAACGCACTCGATCAACAGGTCGCGTGACTCACGCGCAGCTCTATTTCTCACTCCAGCTTCTTCCCTGAGGACTGTCAGCTCATCCATCATTCCCTTTCATTGTCTTTCTTGAGCTTTTATATTTCTGGTTTGAGCTCTGGATTCGCTCTCGAAGGCCATTTCTGTCATCTGCAAATCCATTGCTTTTTATAGAGAACTGTGGTCAAATTTTTGTCTCTTCTTTGGCAAGATGTTCCTGGCAAGTGCTCCTTTGCTTTGGTTTTTCCGTCTGTCTGCCTGCCCGTCTCTCCCTCCCCTCTGTCTCTGTCTCAGGCTCGCAGCCTTTTAGGTAGATTCTGTCCTGGGCCCATCACTCCCTCCTGACATGGCCGCTTTGAGTGAAGGACCCCGCGGAGGGGTCACCCATGGAGTCTCTTCCTGCAGTGACTCCAGGTCTAGGAAGCAGGAGAGCCGGAGCTGGTATGAAGCTTGGCGTGAGGCAGGCGTGTGTGCACGTGTGTGCGTGCATGTGTGTGTGCATATTCATGTGTATGTGTGGGTGGAGCCGCTCTGTGCCTCCCTCCGTGGAGCTGTGGAGGAGACGCTGCTCACCGGCACCTGGCCACCGCCCCCCTCGCCCGCTATCCCTGCAGAGCCCCGTCCCCGCTGAGCCGAGGAAGCTGGTGCCGCACGGTGCTGCCGGGCAGCCTGCCCCAGGAACCTCAGCGCTGGGGCACTGACCCCCACGTTATGGGGAGCCGTCGCCTGTCCCCCGGTGCCCTGCCTGCGCTGCAGCGGGTGGACAGGTGCAGGTGCAGTGTGGGCTTGGCGTCCTGCGTGTCTTGTATCCACAATGTCCCCGCAGAGGATGGGAACTCTGCGTGGTCTCCAGGCTTTGGCCCGGCCCCCACAGGGCCGCCCTGGGCTGTTCTCCCACCCTGCCCCCTGCGGCACCCCCACCCCGGGCCTACCCAGCCCTCTCTCCTGACACAAGCTGCCGCCGGGGCTCCCAGATGTCCAGGTGACCCCGCAGAAGGGGCCCGGGGGTGGGTCACCCCCTCCCCTTGACGTCCCTCCAAGGAGCTGAGCCCGCCTTTAGGGTGGGCCTGGGGCAGGGCTTGGCCCCCCCGGGTTCCTACCCACGGGGTCGTGTAGGGCCCCACTGGCCTCAGCTCCCAGGTACCATGTCCAGCTGGGCACCTGTGGCCGCTGCTGCCTTTTATCTCCATGGATGGTGGCTCCCTGCATGGGAGGGGTGGGGAGGGGAGCCCTGGGCCTGGGCCGTCCTGAGGTGGGCAGAGGCTGGTGGGCAGGAAGGAGCAGATGGCTCGTGCCTCCCCAACCCCCTCCCCCCGCCCTTGGGCTGGCTGGCAGGGGTCTCCCAGGCGGAGGCCAGAGGCACCACAGCCCGGCTTGCTCTCTCCCGAGTGGGGAGCCCACCTCCCACACTCATAACTATTGTTAATTAAGACTGTCTCCATTATGGGGCTAATTAACAATTAGCATAAACATAATTAGCCAGCGCTGACATTTAACTCATTACATTGTTTAAATAATTTTCGGAAATTGCCCCGAGCGGCTCTCTGTCAGCCTGCAATAATGGCGGCACTTTGTCATGTAAATTAAATGACGCTGTTTGTTGTCTCGTGGCTCGTGGGAGACGGTGGGCCACGGCCCGCAGGGCCTGCCTCCAGTCTGTCCCTGCCCAGCGGCGCTGCAGGGGGCAGGGGAGCCCAGGCCACCCCGTCCCCCGACCCCGAGGGCCGCCTGATGCAGGCAGGACGGCTGGGTGCCCCCACCCCAGGAGAGCGCGGGCCCCAGACCCCAGGACGGAGGGAGACCTGCAGAGTCCGGGACGGAGGCTCTGGGGCTCAGCTTACAGCAGGTTCCCAGGGCTGCCCCGCCCCTCGCCGGCCCCCAGGCCCCTCCTGCAGGGGGGTCTCAGCATTCCAGGGCAGCGGAGGGAAGGACACCCAGCCGGCTCTGCAAAGGTTGGGGCAAGAGCTGGGCCCTGAAGCCCACCTGGAGCCCCCCATCACCACCCCCCAGAATGGCTCCAAAGCCTGAGCTGGGGGCTGACAGGCATTGGACCAGGCGCAGACCCTCCTCCTCCGCACGAGGGACCCAGAACAGACCAGGCCTCTCTGCAACCCCCAGCCCAGGCCCTGCTTGGAGTCCTGCTTGTGGCCGGGGTCCCAGAGGCGTGACCCAGGGGCCTGCACCATCCCTGCTACTGTGGAGAGGGTGCCCTGAGCAACCTTGTGTCCAGCGGCCCCTCCCTCCCAGCTGGGCGGCCCCTGCCCCTGGCACCCCAGCCCCCCACACCTCTGGGCTCAGGCCTGAGCCCCTCCCCGGGGCAGAGGCAGACTGGCAGAGGTCACCGCAGAGAGGAAGGAGGTGCCCTCACGGGCTTTACCTCAGCCTGGGCAGAGCGCCCCTCCCCTGACCCCCAGCTGCCCCTTCTGATGGGGGTGGTGATGGGCACCGGGGTCCAGCTCTCTGTGCTCACGTGTTCTCTCGCTCATTCACCTGTTCATTCATTTGTAAATTCTTCTTGTTCAGGAGATGGTAGCTGCAGGCAAGCCTTGCAGCAAGATTCTGGGTGCCTGCTCCGTGCCATGTGGCCCTCCTGGGGGTGGGCCTGGCCCCCCGGGGAGCTGGTCCACTCCTCACCACAGGCTCTCGCCTTGCGTCCTGCTGGCCCCCAGTCATCACCTGCAGGGGTGGAGGCTGCTCCTGGCGGCTGTGACTTCTGGGCGGGGCCCAGGGAGCCCCACGGGCACCCCCACCCCCGGAGGGCGTGCAGTCACTCAGCGAGCCCCAGACTGGTCTGCATGGTCCTCCCTGCCAGGCCCGGGACAACAGTGCCACCGAGCAGGCGGCTCTGCTGCTCTGTCGGGGCGGCAGGCGGGCGTCCCCAGCCCCGAGAATGACAGGAACCGACGAACGAAGTCTCTGAGTCCAGGAGTGACTGCCCTTCGCCTCCCGCCCCCAAGGCAGAACCGAGTGGCCCGCGGTGCCCAGGACGGCTAAATCAAATGGCCCCGAGACTTGTTGGGGGCCGGCTCTGGCTGTTAAGTGCTTGTCAGCGTCCACAGTCCTCTCCTGACTCTATAAAATTCCCAAGAATTATAGGAGCGCCGGGGTCACATAACTCATCGCACAGTAGATTTAACCTGGCGGCCAGTAATTCATATTTGTGGCGATAATATTGTTTTCCACTTTCCGAGAGTTATCACCGTGTCTCCCTTCCAGGTCACTATGGATATCAAAAATCAATTTGGAAAGATGGATACTGTCAGGGAATAAAGCATGAAGGCGGAGGCTGCCCCCCTCACCCTG
This sequence comes from Tragelaphus eurycerus, assembly GCA_935064755.1. Taxonomy (NCBI): domain Eukaryota; kingdom Metazoa; phylum Chordata; class Mammalia; order Artiodactyla; family Bovidae; genus Tragelaphus; species Tragelaphus eurycerus. Next base: position 783,861 of record CAKXYN010000033.1, read on the forward strand.
CGCTGAGCTGCGGGGCACCTCCGGCTGGGGAACCTCAGCGGGGGCCCTGACCGCTCACCCGCGGGGCCTGACTCAGGAAATCCTGGCTTCTCCCCAGCGCCTGGCTGCCCCCGCCCCCGGTGGGACCCTGCCTGGCGGCTCTCAGCTCCAAGGAGGCCCCGTTCCCACGAGCCTGCTCAGGGCAACCAGCTTTGGTGATGCGCCCCCCAACCCTGGGCCTGCTGCGTGCTCGACTGTGCCCACCTGGGAATCCTGGACATGGTGACGCACCCTCAGACGTGCCCCTGAGAAGCCCCAGCCCGGCCCGATCCGGTGCTCACACAGGGCAGGGCTGGGCCCGCCCGCTCTGGGGCCACACAGAGGCCCGAGACCCCTCCTGTAGGGGGAGGCAGGCTCCTTGGAGCGGCGGGCATCCTGAACTGGCATCGGGGACAAAAGGGGCACCGCCCGGCACAGTGAGGGGACAAAGGGGCCTGGGGCTCTCACCCTGGGTGCGGGCAGGAAGGAGTCTGAGCCGGGTCCGGGGGCAGTTGGGGGGTGGCTGGGAGCCGACCGCTGAAGCCTGCCCCGTGTGGGGGCCACCAGCCCTGGGCCGGTCGTGGGGATGGACTGGCAAGGAGAAGGGCTGCAGGACGCCCGTGGGCCGGACTCTGGCCCCACCACGTGTGCTGGAGTTCGGAGTACAGCCGGGTCCCCGCCTGCCCTGGGGCCACCCGTTGAGCCCCAATGGCTCCTCCAGACAGAAGCGGCAGAGCCCAGACCCCCCTGCCAGGCGCTGTCCTCCAACCAACGGCCCGGGTGGCCTTGTGCTGGACTGTTTCCCCTGAGACGAGCGCACAGTGTGGGCACCTTCCGTCTGGGGGGCAGCTTCCAAGGGGGCTGTCAGCGAGACGCAGGACCCACATGGCCACAGGCCCCTAGTCTTCCTGGCGGCCACCCTGGCTTCCGTGGCTGCTGCTGTCCCAAGAGGGCACCTGGTGTGTGAGGCAGCTGGGGGTGAGGTGTCGTGTGGCCCCTATGCGCCATGCGGGGGCTGGTGCCACTGCTGTGAGCTATGTGCTCACAAGTGTGTGTGCGCGTGTGCTCACAAGTGTGTGTGTTCACAAGCATTGCATGTGCATGAGTGCTCACAAATGTGTGTGCTCACAAGCGTGAGCATGTGTGTGTGTGTGCTCACAAGTGCACGTGTGTGTGCACTAGGGAGCCTCCGCGTGCTCGCAGAGGTGACCCCGTGTGCTGCTGTGTGCGCGTGTCACTGGTTGTATGTCAGTGTCATGGTTGCGTTGGTGGTCGTGAGCGTGCGTCTCTACAGCCCCGGGTGTGGCCCACCACATCTGCTCCCTCGTCCTGGGGGTCAGGGGTCACCGTGGCTGAAGCACAGGAGCCTGTGACGGGGTGGGAGGAGGAAAGGGGGAAGTTGGGGCAGGGGTGAGGCCAGGCGGGGTGGGGTGAGGTGGGGCGAGGTGAGATGGGGCGGGGGTGAGGCAGGGCAGGGCAGGGCGGGGCGGGGCGGGCACAGGGACGCTGAAGCAGGGCTGCGCCTGATTCACTTGGGGTCCCGGGGGCAAACTGCCTGGCGGTGTCTGCCTGCCCTCAGGAGCCGCAGGCTGGGGTCCAGGCAGCTGCTGGGGCCTTGGCCTTCAGAGCCTCCCAGAGTGGACCCCCCACTCCCCTCAGAGCCCCTCCCCACCCCGTCTCCTGCCTCCCCCCTCTGGCCCCCCAGTCACATGCTCTTGTGTTCCAGCCACACTCACCTGCAGCTTTAGGATCGTGGCCTCACTTCATTGTTGCCGCTTCTGGGAGGCATCCCTTGACATGACCAGGCAGAGATGGCGCCCCCCTCCGTGTGTGCCGTCCACTTTCCCCCAGGCCCAGCACTTTGTGGGCTCCCCCAGGGTCCTCTCTGTCCACAGACCTAGAAGCAGCCCCGCTGTGGAGAACAGGCCCCAGGCCGGCAGCCCAAGCTCCTGCGAGGGAACCTGTCCACACTTGGGCGGCCTCACCTCCTCCCCACCCCAGGGGTCCCCTGGACGGCCAAGCCTCTCCGAGGCCCCTGGCTCCTCCGCAAATGCAGCGTCCCAGGGCGGATGCCTGTGAGGGCTGAAGGACATGTGGTCGCACAGTGGGATTCCTAGCACCGCAGGCTGGTGGGGCACATGGCTGGGGGTGTGGAGGCAGGGACCCCCGAGTCAGCCCAGAGAGGCTTCAGAAGGAACAGTGATCCCTCCTTCTTCCAGGGCCTCCTTGCTGAGGGTGAGATGGCAGAAGTTAATTTAAAAGCAGTCAACGACTGCACAGAGGTCAGCAGCCACACAGACACGGGGACTGGCTGATACTGGCCATGGGTCACTGTCTCGGGAGGGCCGCTTGGCAGGCAGAGGTGTCCTACAGCTGGTCGGCACCCCCATCCCCAACCGCAAGCGATCTTTAACGAAGCAGGACGTAGCACAGAAGACAGTCCTTTTAGTACAGAACTGAGTCTCCCTGGCCCCCACTGCTGTCTGTGGGCACGGGGGGAGGTCCTGGTTCCATGGGTGGAATAGTTGGCCCCGGGCTCACCCCTCATCCCTCTGGTTGGTGGCTGGCCAAGCTGGGCACCTGCGGGGCTCCTGCATGGTGGATCCTGCTGTGCCCCTGGCACGGGGGTCCACACACCCCTGTCCTGCTTGCCCAGGGCTGGCAGGAGGGAGCCTGGCACACAGGGTGGGGTCCCCCTGGGGTGAGAGTCGGGGGCCTGGCACACGGGCCCCACCCCCACTGGGCACCCGAGTGCCTGGTACGGGGCAGGGCAGAGTGGCTTGCACCCGATTCTCCCACTGTACTCAGGGCTGCCGGGCACCAAGGCCCAGGGCGAGTATGGTGGCGGCAGGGGCAGCCCGACGGCGGCAGGGGTGGCCCGACGTCTTCCGCAGCAGGTCGAGACCACCATGCACTTGCCGTGCCCACGATGTGACTTCCGGGGCCCCAGCATCTCCGCCTGCCTCCGTAAGGGCAGAGAGCTGTGCTGGGGGCTTGACCAGGCCCCTGTGCCCGGGGAACAGGGCCCACAGCAGGGGCTTGGCCCGGTCATCCCCCCTCTCCCCATCTCCTGTCTGCCCATGGACACCGACCTGCCCATGGGCCCTGCCCCACAGGGTACCGTACAGCCTGGCATCTGTGCCAGGTGACCACAGGCCACGGCCACACAGGAGTGTGGGGGGAGGCGGCCTGGCCGACCGCCCTGCCCCACAGGGTACCGTACAGCCTGGCATCTGTGCCAGGTGACCGCAGGCCACGGCCACACAGGAGCGTGGGGGGAGGCGGCCTGGCCGACCGCCCCTGCCCCACAGGGTACTGTACAGCCTGGCATCTGAGCCAGGTGACCACAGGCCACGGCCACACAGGAGTGTGGGGGGAGGCGGCCTGGCCGACCGTCTGCCCTGGCCCTTCTCTCTCGTTCTAGGTGGACACTCGAGCAGAGATGGGGCATAGGAGAGACACGTCAGTGGGAGTTGGGGGCTCCTGAGCCCCCGCCCCGTGTGCCCTGCAGCAGCCCCCACCTTGCTGCTGAGACCAGTTTGCCTCCAGGGCCACATGTGGGCTCCCTGCGTGCCTGGCTCTCCCTGCCCCTGACACAGCAGCTGTGCTTGGTGGACAGGAGGCCCTGCCACAGCTGGCCCGCGGGCAGCAGGTGCGGTGGTGTTACCCTCGAACCAACTGACCTGACGGCCTCCAGGGCTGGAAAGACGCCATGGACAACAGTGAGCCAGCTCCTGCCCATGCCACTGGCGGCCTGAGCCCTGGGGCCGGGCCCAGGGCGGGCCTCATCCGCACCTGTTGAAGGCCCCTGCCTGTACCTCCAGGACCGCTGGGGGCCATGTCAGCCTTGAGATGGGGCTGCCACGTGACTCTGCTGCATCCTCCAGTGTTCCCACCCAGTCCAGGGGCCGGAGCACTCCCAGGCTAGAGCGGGAGCTCGCTTTCCCAGATGCTAAACTCGGGGGACACTGGCACTCTCATGGCACCCAGCCCATGACCAGGTGGCTGCCAGGAGCAAGGAGCAGGAGCCGAGGCTGCCCAAGCCGCGCTGGAGGCCTCAGACTCGAGGCTGACCGCACTGGGCTTGGAGGGGGAGCTCCAGGGCCCCCAGGTGCGGGAGGGGCGTGAGCACGTGTGTGTGTGTGTGCGCGCGCCTCGGGCCTCCTGTGTGAGCCCGGAGGGCCTGGGTGGACACGGCACACAGAGGCCCCTGGATGCCCATCTGCTGAGCAGCCTTCAGGAGACAGAGCCTCCACCTCCCAGGGGCCGTCCTGGGATGGGACAGGATGTGAACCCCGGGCAGGACTCCAGGGAGGCGGTCACGTGCCGCCCGAGGCTTCAGTTCAGTTCAGTTCAGTTGCTCAGTCGTGTCCAACTCCCAGAGACCCCATGGACTACAGTGCGCCAGGCCTCTCTGTCCATCACCAGCTCCCAGAGTTTACAGGTCCACAGACACAGTGGGCAGAGCCGGGGGAGGTAGCTGTACCCAGACCAGCATGCGGGAGCCCCTTCTGAGCCCCTCCTCCCAGACCCTGAGCCCAGGGAAGCCCCCACTTGGGGGTCCTGTCGGTGATCACCACTGGGCCCCCTGCGTCAGCTTCATTTGGGTTTGTACCTTCAGACACAGACCTCAGCGCCAGCTTCCTGGACACACACCACCCCCCACCCCGCCACATCTGGAAATAACTGTGGCCATTTCCAAAAGTGCTGGGCCAGGAGGGCCAGCTGGCAGCAGGCGGGAATAGCGTTTGCTGGTCCAAAACACATGCAGCCCCGAGCCCTGAGCTTGGACGAGGCTAAGGAGGTCTGTGAGGAAGAGCCTATTGATTTTAATTACCCACAAACAGCCCACAGGGACAAAGGACTTTGGCTGTTTATGTAGCAGCGTGTGCGCTATTGTGGAAGGAGAGATCAAATCAGCGGCCCTCATTATTACTATAATAATAAGGCCAAAATGCTGCTCCGGGCTGAGGGCTTTTTTTTTTTTTGAAGCAATAACCTCACCGCCCCGCCCCCTCACCGCCCCTACTAGGCAGGCTAGAGCAACAAGGAGCAATTACATGCTGTCGATATTAATTCAATTAAACCCAGGTTATTTATCGGGTATTATGGAAGAGGATTCTCTAGTATTATGGAGTCGGGGCATGACTGAGGGAGCGGGCAAGGTCCAGGCCTCGAGCAAAATTGATTGTGGCACAGGTCGGAAAATCAGCGAGCATCCAGGAGGGATGAGGGTGGGGAGGGCGACACGGGGCTGCGCAGGTGGTGCTTCTCCCTGGGGATGAGAACAGAAATCCAGGTGGAAGGTGTCCAAGCCCTGGCTCTGCTGCAAACCCCTGGAGAGGCCTTGGGCGAGTCATCCGAGGCCTAGCCTTTGACTTTGCAGCTGAAAATTGATTTTGGATGATGAAGGTGGCGGTGATAATGTTGACCAGGGTGGTAATGATAGATGACAAATGACATAAGGAAGGAATTGATGGCAATGACAAGAATGGTAGAGGAGAGAATGATGATGACAGATGTGATGGTGGTGATGATGGTCGTGGTGATGGTGGTGGTGATGGGGGTGGTGATGATGGTGGTGGTGGTGGTGTTGATGGTGATGATGGTGGTTGTGGTGATGGTGGTGGTGGTGATGATGATGGTGATGGTGGTGATGGTGGTGATGGTGATGGGGGTGGTGATGATGGTGGTGATGGTGCTGATGGTGGTGATGATGGTGGTGATGGTGGTGGGTGGTGGTGGTGATGGTGATGGTGGTGGTGATGGTGCTGGTGGTGATGGTGGTGCTGATGGTGGTGATGGTGGTGGTGATGGTGGTGGGTGGTGATGGTGGTGGTGATGTCAGTGGTGATGGTGGTGGTGATGGTGGTGTTGATGGTGATGATGGTGGTTGTGGTGATGGTGGTGGTGGTGATGATGATGGTGATGGTGGTGATGGTGGTGGTAGTGGTGGTGGTGATGGTGGTGGTGATGGTGGTGGTGGTGATGTTGGTGGTGGTGATGATGGTGGTGGTGGTGATGATGGTGGTGGTGGTGGTGATGGTGGTGGTAGTGGTGGTGGTGATGGTGGTGGTGATGGTGATGGTGATGATGGTGGTGATGGTGGTGATGGTGGTGGTGGTGATGGTGGTGGTGGTGGTGATGGTGGTGATGGTGTTGGTGATGGTGGTGGTGGTGGTGGTGATGGTGGTGGTGGTTGTGGTGATGGTGGTGATGGTGGTGGTAGTGGTGGTGGTGATGGTGGTGGTAGTGGTGGTGGTGATGGTGGTGGTGATGGTGGTGGTGATGATGGTGGTCGTGGTGGTGGTGATGGTGGTGGTGATGACGGTGGTGGTGATGGTGGTGGTGGTGGTGATGGTGTTGGTGATGGTGGTGGTGGTGGTGGTGGTGGTGATGGTGGTGGTAGTGGTGGTGGTGATGGTGGTGGTGATGGTGATGGTGATGATGGTGGTGATGGTGGTGATGGTGGTGGTAGTGGTGGTGGTGATGGTGGTGGTGGTGATGATGATGGTGGTGGTGATGGTGGTGATGATGGTGATGGTGGTGATGATGGTGATGGTGGTGGTGGTGGTGGTGGTGGTGATGGTGGTGATGGTGGTGGTGGTGATGATGGTGGTGGTGGTGGTGATGGTGGTGATGGTGGTGGTAGTGGTGGTGGTGATGGTGGTGGTGATGGTGGTGGTGATGATGGTGGTCGTGGTGGTGGTGATGGTGGTGGTGATGACGGTGGTGGTGATGGTGGTGGTGGTGGTGATGGTGTTGGTGATGGTGGTGGTGGTGGTGGTGGTGGTGATGGTGGTGGTGGTTGTGGTGATGGTGGTGGTGATGGTGTTGGTGGTGATGGTGGTGGTGGTGGTGGTGGTGATGGTGGTGGTGGTTGTGGTGATGGTGGTGGTGATGGTGTTGGTGGTGATGGTGGTGGTGGTGATGGTGGTGATGGTGATGATGGTGTTGATGATGGTGTTGTGGTGATGGTGATGGTGGTTGGTGTTGGTTATGGTGGTGATGGTGGTGGTGGTGATGATGCTGTTGGTGGTGGTGGTGATGGTATTGGTGGTGATGGTGGTGGTGGTGATGGTGGTGGTGTTGGTGATGGTGGTAGGTGGTGGTGATGGTGATGATGGTGATGGTGGTGATGGTGTTGGTGGTGATGGTGGTGGTGTTGCTGGTGGTGGTGTTGGTGGTGATGGTGGTGGTGTTGGTGGTGATGGTGGTGGTGATGATGGTGATGGTCATGGTCATGGTGATGGTGGTGGTGGTAGTGGTGGTGGTGGTGGTGGTGATGGTCATGGTTATGGTGGTGATGGTGGTGGTGGTGGTGGTGGTGGTGGTGATGGTGGTGATGATGATGGTCATGGTCATGGTTATGGTGGTGGTGGTGATGATGGTGATGGTCATGGTTATGGTGGTGGTGGTGGTGATAGTGGTGGTGGTGGTGGTGGTGGTGGTGATGATGGTAGTGGTTGTGGTGATGGTGGTGGTGGTGGTGGTGGTGGTGGTGGTGGTGGTGGTTGTGGTGATGGTGGTGATGATGATGGTCATGGTCATGGTTATGGTGGTGGTGGTGATGATGGTGATGGTCATGGTTATGGTGGTGGTGGTGGTGATAGTGGTGGTCGTGGTGGTGGTGGTGGTGATGGTGGTGGTGGTGCTGGTGGTGATGGTGGTGGTTGTGGTGATGGTGGTGGTGGTTGTGGTGATGGTGGTGATGGTGATGGTGGTGGTGGTGGTGCTGGTGCTGGTGGTTGTGGTGATGGTGGTGGTTGTGGTGATGGTGGTGGTGGTGATGGTGGTGGTGATGGTATTGGTGATGGTGGTGGTGATGGTGGTGGTGGTGGTGGTGGTGGTGGTGGTGGTGATGATGGTGGTGGTTGTGGTGATGGTGGTGGTGGTGGTGATGGTGGTGTTGGTGATGGTGGTGGTGATGGTATTGGTGATGGTGGTGATGGTGGTGGTGGTGCTGGTGGTGATGACGGTGGTGGTTGTGATGATGGTGGTGGTGATGATGGTGGTGATGATGGTGGTGGTGGTGATGGTGGTGGTGATGGTATTGGTGATGGTGGTGGTGATGATGGTGGTGGTGGTGGTGGTGGTGATGCTGGGGGTGGTGGTGTTTATGGTGGTGGTGATGGTGGTGATGGTGGTGTTGTTGGTGGTGATGGTATTGGTGATGGTGGTGGTGATTATGGTGGTGGTGGTGGTGGTGGTGATGCTGGTGATGGTGGTGGTGGTGGTGGTGATGGTGTTGGTAATGGTGGTGGTGGTGTTTATGGTGGTGGTGGTGGTGGTGATGATGGTGGTGGTGGTGGTGGTGATGGTGGTGGTGATAATGTTGGTGGTGGTGATGGTGGTGGTGATAATGTTGGTGGTGGTGGTGGTGATGGTGTTTATGGTGGTGGTGATGGTGGTGATGGTGGTGTTGCTGGTGATGATGGTGGTGGTGGTGGTGATGGTGGTGGTGATGGTCATAAACGTGTCAATGATGATGTTGTGCTGGTAATAAAGATGACAAGGAGGTGATTATTGGGTTGATGACAATGACTGCAGTGGTGATGGTGATAGAGATGGTGATGATGGTGGTAGTAATTCTTAGGGTTGCTGTAATAAAGTACCAAAAACAGGATGACTTAAGACCACATAAAATTGATTCTCTCACAGTTCTGGAGGCCAGAAATCTGAAATCAAAGTGCTAGCAGGGCTAGGCTCTCTCTGAAGCCTATAGAGAAACCCTTCCTGGTCTCTTCCAGCTTCTGGTGTTTGTTGTCAATTCTTGCTTTCCTTGGCTTGTGCACACATCACTGCCTCTCTGCCTCTGTCATCATGTGACCGCCTGCCACCAGTGGGTTTTGTGTCTTTGAGTCTCTACATGATCACCTCTTCCTTGTGCCTCTTCTCTTCTCTTCTTATAAAGACACCAGTCAGGATCAGGGACTACCTTAATGACCACACCTTAACTCAGTTACATCTGCAAAGCTCCTGTTTCCAGGTCAGAGTCACAGATCTGGAAGCTAGGACTTCAACATTTCTTTGGGGGATATAATTCAAACTATAATAATGGTGATGGTGGTGGTGGTGATGGTGTTGGTGTTGGTGGTGGTGATGATGGTGGTGGTGGTGGTGACGATGATGGTGATGATGGTGGTGGTGGTGATGGTGGTGATGGTGGTTGTGGTAATGTGTGCTGGTGATGGGTGACGGTGGTTGTGATGATGATGATGGTGGTGGTGGTGGTGGTGACGGTGGTGGTCACCAGGGTCTGGGTGTGGGAAGTGAGAAGCCATGACTGGAACACGGCTCAGGAGGAGAGCATAGCAGAGGCAGAGAGAAGCCATGAGTGGGGCCTGGAGGCAGGGTTTTCCATCTCCACATGGGACACGTTCATCTCACGGGGCGGTGTAGCAGGTATTGCAACCTGGTGGGTTCAAAGAACAGAGGCCCACTCTCTCCCTGTGTAGAGGCCAGGGGTCAAAACGAAGGTGTTGGGAGGGACGGTTCTCTGCAGGGTCCCCCCGCCCCTGGCCTTCCTTCCAGTCCCTGCTGCCTTCCAGACTTCCCTCCTGTCTTCACCCTGTGTGTTTCTTCCATTGTTTTGGTGATGACACCTGTCGTTGTTTTAAGGGCTCTCCTACTCCACCAAGACCTCAGCATCACTAATCACATTGCAAAGACCCCGTTTGTGCCTGCAGTGGGTTTCGGATGAAGATGGATTTCGGAGCCCCGGATGGCAGAGCCGTCAGGGAGCCCTGTGGTCACAGCTGCCACTGACCCCTCTGGAGATGCCTGCCCTCCTGTGTGCAGCTGAGCGTGGCCTTGAAACTCACCCAGCACAGACATCAGCGAGGGGCTGGGGTCCACTCTGCTCCCTGGGCCACGCTCGCTGCCTCTGGCTCCGGAGGCAGGCTGCCCGTGGCCTGACGTTGGACACCGTGTCTAACCGGCTGAGATTGACCTGTTTGGGGCTCCTCACTGAAGCTGAGTGATTTGATCTGAGCCTCAGACAGCAGGCGGGGCAGTAATTGGATGTGATGGGATGGGAAGGCCACTCTCCGAGGAGAGGTTGGCTACGAGGCAACTGGGGGGCTTAGCCGTCAGGCGGGGCTGGGGCAGCCACTGTTGGCGGGAGATAAGCCCCTCACCCTCAGCCCCCAATCTCCTGGCTGGGGTCACGGACAGAGCCTGAGGGCAGATAGAATGAGTGGGTCGCTGTCCGGGGCTGCCTGGCCGGCTGCCCGGAGGGCTCCATACAATTAGTTTTAAATATCAATTTCACGGCTGCTCAGGGAGGAGAGGAGCAGGCAGGCGACGCCTGATGCAAACTGCGTGCTTCTTGCTGGAACTTGGCGAGGAAAGGCGGAAGCTGTCAACTTTGCATTTAGTGGAGGGAAGGCCAGCCACCTCCTGTGGGGCCTGGTCCATCTTGACTGGAGGGTTGCTGGCCCCTCCCTTCCCCTTTCCAGCCCTGTGGGACTTCCCTGCCTCCATCCCTTGTCCACGCTAGTCCCTTCCTGCTCCTTCCTCGGGGTTGGCTGAGAAAGCTCCCTCCTCCAGGAAGCCCACCAGGAGAGCGCCTTCTGAGACCATCGATCCTTTTCTGACCAGGCGGCAGGACAATGCTTGTGCTTCTTTCAGGGAATGGGCGTGCCTGTGGCCCACCTGCCTCCCCCGGCCCCCTCCTGACCGGGTGCAGCTCTGGCCAGCCAGGCTCTGGTGCCAGGAATCTGAAGGGAGTGAGGCTGTGGCCGGAGGGCTGGTAGAATGGGGTGGGGAACCAGCTGGGCCAGTGCTAGGGATGACCTGGGATAGAGGGAACCTGGGGAGGGGGCTCAGGCCTGCTCCAAGGATGGGGCAGGGGAGTAAGGGGCAATGATGGGATCTGGAGGGCTGGTGGGTGACGGAGCTGGGGAGGGGTACCACACAGAGGAAAGGGCTTTGGCCCGAACCTGGATAAAAGCAGAGCCCGCTCGGAAGCGAGTTGAGAAGGTGGCCCCCTTTGTGGAGTCAGGAAAAGCCTGGCGAAGCTCCCCCTGGGTAGCCCACTGCGCCCCTCCAGGGCCGGACCCCAGGTGGCCAGGCTCCCAGCCCACCCTCCGCGGGACTGGAGGGCACTAAACCGTCCTGGGGGCTGCATCAGCCGGTGTGGGCCTGGGCGGGACCCCCGAGTGCACGCGTGCCCCGCCGCCACTTTCCACTGGGGTGGTGGGGCGTCCGGGCCCGCGCCACGGGGCGGGCCCCGAGGAAATGACGCTGAGCGAGGGCACCTGCGGGCTCCGCGGGGCTCGGCGCGGAGCCGGTCCCCGGGGAGCCCCCTCTTCGGCGGCCCGGGGCGGGGCGGGGCGGCGAGGGGGGTGGGGGCGGTCCCAGGACGCGCGGAGGAAGCGCCGGGCGGCGACCTGGGGTCCGCGCGCCTCTCACCCGCCGCACTGCCGCGCAGGCAATTTGTCTCCGTCTCCCCTCTCCTAAAACACTTTTATCAAAATTGGCGGTCACACCGCGCTGAACCGTGGTGGCCTCAATCTTAAACGCCGCGCTGCAGATTTTAATTTGGGGAAGATTAATGCGCTCGCGGCGTCGGTGGCGCCGCGCCCGTTATCGGGCCTGACGGGTGTCAGCGGTCCCCGCGCGCGTGTCCCCGTGTCCGAGTCCCCGGGGCCGCCGGCGCCGCGCCTGGCCGGCTGGGGGAGGGGGGGGCGCCAACGAAGCCCCGGGCCAGGATGCCATGCCGGGCACTGGGCGCGCTGGGAGCCGGGACCTGCGCCGCGCTCCCCCGGCCGCCAGGCCCCCTCCTCGGGCCCTGTGGCCCGTCACCCTCCACCGCGGAGTCCAAGGCCGGACCTCCAGGGGCGACCCCCGGCCTCCGGACCTCACACCCCGCTGAGCCCCGGGCTTCGAAAGCTAGTGCTGGGCAGGTGGGCCCTGAACTCGACTCCTCAACCCGGCTCCAGGGCAGGGACTCCTGGCCTCACCCCAACACCCCACTCCAGCTCTGCCTCCAGGGTCTCTCCAGCGTGGCCCCCACTTCCAGGCGACTCCCCTGCCTTCAGTCCCGTGGCCCTTGACCCCAGGCTCAGCTGACCGGTTCGGGGTCGGTGAGCAGTTAGCTCACGCCCTCTTCTGTTCAGACTTGCAGGGACTCCTGCCGCCTGGAGCAGCCAGCCGCGCGGGCTGTGTGCCCGCCTCCTTCCCTGCCCTGGCGGTCCCCAGGGCTTGTCACCCCCGCCTCTGCAGGCCTGGATCATCCCTCCCCAGGACCCTGCACCGTGACCTCCCGGCAGCTCGGGGTGTCTGTCTGTCCCAGCCTCCCGTCCCCAGAGCCTGTCAGATCCAGCGGGTGCTCAGAGTTGTGTGCCTGCCCCCACCCTACCCGCGGGCACCGACAGCGGGGAAAGGCCTGGAGGCCCGGACTGGAGAGAGGCCAGGGTCAGGGGTCAGGAAGGACGCCCCCGACCCCGGCACTCACTGGAGGGTCTGGGCCCATCCACCCCTGAGGGGCTCCCAGGCAGGAGTGCGCTGGGCCACAGGCCCATAAATGGCTCTTCTTGGGACCCTGAGCTCTGGGCTCTCTGACCTGCCCCCGAGCCCTATACCTCCCTTGCCCTCACCCCACACCAACCCCGCTGCCCTGGGGGAAGCCCCCCATCGTCCCCAAAGGGGCTCAGAGAAGGGTGGGGCGCCCTCTCGCCCGGGCTCTTCCTCACTGGCCACCCTGGACACTGGAGAGCAGTCGGTGGAGGTCAGGGCTGGGCGAACATCAGAGCACGAGACCCGATTCAAAGGCCGGGCCTGGCCAGTGGCTCCTTGTGGCCAAGGGTCTGCCCATGCTGGCGTTGCAGGGTCTGCTCCCATGGGTCCTGGACTATGTGGCTGCTTTTTGGGTGAAATTGGTGGACAGGAGTTTGAGCCGCTGGTTCTGTCAACCCCCTGAATGACATTCATTCGTTAATTCAGTGATCCTCATTGGAGTTTGTCTGTGGGGGTCCTGCTTGTGAGCCACGTGTGACCTCCCCAGTGATGGGAGCTGAGAGACCAGTGAGGGGGACCGCCCCAAGAGTCAGCGCATGCGGAGGGCACGCTGCGCGTCACACTGGCGGCGGGTAGGGCTCCTGGGGCGGCAGAGCTGGGGGCTGAGGGCCTTGGGCAGAGTCTGCAACACAGATGGGTGGGCTGGGCAGGGTGTTAGGGTCAGAGGGCACGGAGGGATGGGACCAAGGGTGAGGGAGGGGCCCAGGAGGGCATCCTGCTTGCAGCCCGAGCACCCAGAGTGTGGGCTGGGTGCTCAGCTGGGATGGAAGGACCACGTCCAGGTCTGGACCCTCGGGAAGTGGGAGCAAGCAGTGGGCTCTGAAGGGTCTGACTGCAGCCTCTGTAGAGCTGAAGTGAAGCTGTGGGGAGCTGGGCAGGGACCCTGGGGCTGCGTCCGGAGAGGAGAGGGCATCCTGGGCGTGTGCACACTGGGCTCTGCCATCTCGCACCTGCAGGCGCTCCTTGCCCTGCACAAGTAGTCAGGGAGGGTTTCCTGGGGGAGGAGACCCTCAGGGAAAGAAGTGGGGAGTGGTGTCCAGGCTGAGGACAGGGAGGGAGGGAAGCAGGACGCCAGGGATGGGGAGAAAGGCAGGAGCTGCCGGGGTCTCAAAGGTCATGTGAGGGGTTGGCCTCAATCCCATGGGTTATAGGAGCCACCTGGGGTATCAAGCAGAGTGACTGGTCACACCAGTGGGTATGCGGGGTAGGGGGAGAGGTGGGTGGGAAATGGAGGGGTGAGGGGTGGGGGGTGGGGGGAGAGATGGATGGGGAGTGGAGGGGTGAGGGGTGGGGGGTAGGGATGGGGAATGGAGGCTGAGGGGTGGAGGGTGGGAGTGCGGAGGGGATGGGAGGGAATAGTGGAGGGAGAGATGGATGGGGAGTGGAGGGGTGAGGGGTGGGGGGTGGGGGGAGAGATGGATGGGGAATGGAGGGGTGAGGGGTGGGGGTGAGGATGGGGGGATGGAGGGGGATGGTGGGGGATGGATGGTGGGGGGTGGTGGGGGATGGATGGTGGAGGGATGGTGGGGGATTGAAGGGGGATGCTGGGGGGTGGAGGGTGGGGGATGGGGGGAGGTTGGTGGGGGGATGGATGATGGGGGGATGGTGGGGGATGGATGGTGGGGGGATGGTGGGGGATGGAGGGGGGATGCTGGGGGGTGGAGGGTGGGGGATGGGGGAGGTTGGTGGGGGGTGATGGGGGAATGGTGGGAGGTGGATAGTGGGGGATGGTAGGGGATGGAGAGGGATGGAGGGGGGATGCTGGGGGGTGGAGGGGGAGGAGAGATGGTGGGGGAGGGAGGGTGGGGGATGTTGGGGCGTGGAGGATGGGGGATGGGGGAGGATGGTGGGGGGATGATGGGGGGATGGTGGGGATGGATAGTGGGGGATGGTGGGGGATGGAGAGGGATGGAGGGGGGGATGCTGGGGGATAGAGGGTGGGGGATGGGGGGAGGTTGGTGGGGGGGTGATAGGGGATGGTGGGGGATGGATAGTGGGGGATGGTAGGGGATGGAGAGGGATGGAGTGGGGATGCTGGGGGTGGAGGGGGAGGGGAGACGGTGGGAGAGGGATTGTGGGGGTGGTGGAGGATGGTGGGGTAGGGGGCATGGAGGGATGGGGGATGGGGTGCAGGATGAATGGGAGAGTTGTGGGGGGATGGTGGGGGAGGGATGCAGATGCACCTCTTCCCAGGTTCCGTGTTGAGGGTTCGTCTCTGCTCCCTGTGCAGTGGGAATGGAGAGGAAGGGCAATCACATGGACCCCTCCCCAGACACATCACGGCCTGACCTCAGGGAAGAGGTGACAGTGAAGTGGGGTCTCCTGGCTCAGCGGGACGGAGAACCGTCAACCCCAGCACGGCTGCCCTGTCTGTGCTTGGTGGGGAGTGCATGGAGCTGGGCCCCATCCCTGGTTCCCCCCAGGCACCTCTCTAGACCACGTGGTGACTGGGTCAGTAGGAGTCCCGGAATCTGCTGTGGCTAACTCCAGTGCTGGGCAGTGGAAGGCTTGGGCAGGCTGGAACCTCTGGCACCGTCCCGGAGCCATCTGTCTTGCCAGTTGCCGTTGCCATGACACCCGTACCTCCCAGCTTTTCAGGTGGCCCATGGGTTTGGGGTCCTGGGAGGGCGCATCTGATTGGCTGAGCCCAGGTGTTGCCAGGACCCAGCTCCAGGGGGTCCCAGGTCTGTCCATTCCCACCGCCCACAGGAGAGCTGCTTTCCCAGGGGCCCTGAGGACCTGCAGGTAGGTGACGGCCAGTGACAACATCCCAGGGCTCCCTGCACCTGGAATTCAGAGGGCGGGCCCCCGCCACCCCCAGAGCCACCAGAACCTCACGCCGGGAAGGCAGTGTCCGCAGGCTCTGTGAGTGTCC
Source organism: Tragelaphus eurycerus (assembly GCA_935064755.1). NCBI lineage: Eukaryota > Metazoa > Chordata > Mammalia > Artiodactyla > Bovidae > Tragelaphus > Tragelaphus eurycerus. The sequence continues at coordinate 799,276 of CAKXYN010000033.1, forward strand.
TTCACGGGTTTTATTTGGTGGAGAAAGCCTGTTTAGGTTCTCCGAGATTGTTCATGAAATCCCCATGTATAAGTATAATCTGAGAGCCTAAAACTCATCAGTAATTCCACTCTCCCGGCCCTCAGGGGTTCCTCTCTCCTGGCTCCGCCAGAAGCCACGTGCCAGGGCAGAGATGTCCCCAGCCCCCTTGGAGGGCAAAGCTGCCGTCAGAGTGGGGAGCCACCGAGTGTGGCAGAAATGAACTCAGCATCTTTCAGGGAGCGAAATCATTGAGCTCACAGACTGAATTTAACAGCCTAATAGCAATATGCAGGTGAAGGTACAATTAATTTTAATTACTAGACTATACACTGTTGGTTGCACAGCCATGAGTAAAATTAAAATGGCAATCACAATTAGGAAATTGCAACCTCATTGTGCAACAAATTAGTCACAAATTAAAACTGCGTCCACACCGCCTCTCCTGGAGCTTTACGGCCATTCCTGCTCCGCGGCCTTTGTCCTCCAGGGTGGGAGCTGACCTCTCAGATCAGAGCAGCGCTGTGGTGCTCAGTGAGCCAAGGAAGGGGACCCTCTCGGGTCACCTGCCCTCCAGGGGTCCTGCTGGCCCATCCTACCCACAGGCCCCAGCCCCATTCTCCCTGAGTCCACGGGAGGCCTGGCTCTGATTTCCCGCCAGCCCTGGGCTCGCAGCTTCGTCAGGGTGGGCCAGCCCTGCAGAGGAGGACGGGACACCCAGGGATGCCCGCCCCCGGCCTGGGGGCTGCCGCCGCAGGGCCACAGGTGGGCCTTCTCTTCTCTCCCTGCTCAGGCAGGCTCAGCCCAGCCTCACCACTGGCCGGACCCCGCTGTCCCGAGTGGACAGGGCGTGTGTTGCCATCTAGGTCTCCAGGTGCCCCCGACCCCGCCCTGAGCGCTCGAGGCCCACTGTCCAGGCCTTTCTCCCCAGGGCGCCTGACTCTCTGCCCTGTGTGCCCATGCATTTCAGCTCCCCCCGCAGCTCAGCCTGAACTCAGACCCCTGCCTTTGCTCTTCTGCCTGGGGCCCTCCTGTCACTCATGCCCCCAGGTGAGGTGATGGCTTCACCTCTCCAGGGTCTCACCATGCCCTCACCCCCTTCATCCAGGGCCCCCTATTCTCTGCCTTCTGGCTAGGCTGGCTCCGTCCGCTCCTGGTTTTCAGAGCTGCCTCCTAGCGCACTGCTTTCTTTCATGCTGTTCCCTCTGTGGAGATGCTGTTCCCACTGCTCATGGCTAATCCTTCAGTTTCAGGGGGTCCTGTGCCTCAGCAGGTCCCCCGCCACGTGTGCCCCACGAGAGGGTGTGGAGGTCAGAGGGCAGCCAACACAGCTGCCAGAGCAGCACCCAGGCCAGGCACAGGGGATGTAGGAGTCGAGAAGGGGACGAGAGGGCAGGGGAGGCTGAGGCCCCTGGGCTGGCATGGTGACCGCCAAGCAGGTGCTAGGAGGCACAGGGGACGGTCACAGTTGGTCCTGCTCACCCAGGGTGGGTGATGGGCCAGCCGGCTGTGTCTCTCTGACTCAGGGGTCTAAGCTCGGGGTGGCTGCATCCTGCTTTTTCACCAGATGGCTCACTCCTGCTCCAGGCTCCAGAGTGGCCATGACCCAGAGCTGAGGCAACGGGGTGCTGCGGGGGACCGCTCTGCTGGGAACCACTGAACACACTCCCTCCCACCTCCTCCCCTCCTCACTCTGTCCCAGGTGCCCCCACCAGTTTGGGGAGCCTGATCCTGGTGCTCTCCAAGTCCCCACCTTAAGTCAAGTCCACGGGGCTCCCTGCCAGAGCCCAGCTCTGAGTACCCTCCCTCCAGCCGGGAGGTGACCAGGCCCAGGGAGGGGTGCGTGAGGTCTTCACACTGGCTGTGCCTCCAGCCTCTGTGTTGCTCCCTGCCATCTCGAGGGGCATTTCCACCTTCTGATGGCTCCTCTCCCCTAACCTCCAGGCGAGGCTTGGCAGGTAGTCCTTCACACTGTACTATGAATGGAGGTCATCCGGCCCCCAGCTCTCCCAGAAGAAGGGAGGTGGTGCAGAAGTGGGGACTGCCTTCCCAAGCCCCGGAGCTCGGGGAACGCCAAGGGGCAGGGTCACTGCCAGGACACCAGGACCCTCCCACCAATTCAGTCGCTGGGCTGCAGGGCCCCAGTGGGAGCCCCTACCACACTCAGTGTGGGGCTGGCTCTGTGTCCTGGGACAAGATGCCCCTTCCACCTGTTCTCCACCTTGAGCACCCCAAAGGTCCCAGAAGGGCAGGCCTGTCCCCCTAACAGGGAGCTCTCAGCAACCTCCTGTGTCAGCAAGTCCCAGGGCCCCCAGCAACACTGGTCCATGCTGCCCTGGAGCTACACTCCAGCGGTGCCAGTTCCCAGCCAGAAGCCACTGGGGGTCACTCTCCCTTGGGGGCAGTGTCTGGTGAGCAGCGCAGAAATGCCCTGGGCAGGGGATTTCCCAGGACTGGGAGCTCATGCCAGCCTCGGGCAGGGCGGCAGCCCTTCACCGTTGCCCAGGGCCGCTGGGGTCTTGCACACTTGGTCCGTCTGGTCAGCGAGCGCTGGCGTCAGCCCAGGGAGGCGGCTGCAGGGTCCTCTCTGACCCTCGGACAAGGCAGCCTTCTGGTCTGAGGCTTTCTTGGGCCCCCACATTTTCCCTTCTCAGCATTTCCCTCACCTCTCAGTCACTGAGTCCCCTGGATGTTTACCTCCTGTCTTCCTCACTGGCCCTCACTCTCCGTGCGGGATGTCACTGTCTGGCTCCCTGATGGAGCAGGGAGGTGACGTGTGGTGAGCGTGGGTACAGACACATAACAGTATTGAGGATTCTGCTCATGGGTGTGGTCTATCTCAGCTTTCTTTAGTCCCCTGGCTCAGTGGGTAAAAAGCCTGGCTTCACTGCATTAAATGCAGGAGATGTGAGCTCAGTCCCTGGCTCGGGAAGGTCTCCAGCAGGAGGGCATGGCAACCCACTGCAGTATTCTTACCTGGAGAATCCCACACACAGAGGAGCCTGACTACAGTCTGTAGATTCACAGAGTCGGACACGACTCAGCACGTGTGCTCAGTTCAGCTCAGTCGCTCAGTCGCGTCCGACTCTGCGACCCCATGGACTGCAGCACACCAGGCCTCCCTGTCCATCACCAACTCCCAGAGTTTACTCAGACTCATGTCCAATGAGTCGGTGATGCCACCCAACCATCTCATCCTCTGTGGTCTCCTTCTCCTCCCACCTTCAATCCCTCCCAGCATCAGGGTCTTTTCAAATGAGACAGCTCTTCACATCAGGTGGCCAAAGTATTGGTTTCAGCTTCAACATTAGTCCTTCCAATGAACACCCAGGACTGGTGTTCCACTAACACTTTAGAATGGACTGGTTGGATCTCCTTGCAGTCCAAGGGACTCTCAAGAGTCTTCTCCAACTTCACAGTTCAAAAGCATTAAGTCTTCGGCACTCAGCTTTCTTTATAGTTCAACTCTCACATCCATACATGACTACTGGAAAAACTATAGCTTTGACTAGACAGATCTTTGTTGGCAAAGTAATATCTCTGCTTTTTAATATGCTGTCTAGTTTGGTCATAGTTTTTCTTCCAAGGAGCAAGCGTCTTTTAATTTCATGGCTACAGTCACTGTCTGCAGTGATTTTGGAGCCCAAGAAAATAAAATCTGTCACTGTTTCCATTGTTTCCCCATCTATTTGCCAGGAAGTGATGGGACTGGACACCATGGTCTTAGTTTTCTGAATGTTGAACTTTAAGCCAGCTTTTTCACTCTCCTCTTTCACTTTCGACAAGAGGCTCTTTAGTTCTTCTTCACTTTCTGCCATAAGGGTGGTGTTGTCTGCATATCTGAGGTTATTGATGTTTCTCCCTACAATCTTGATTCCAGCTTGTACTCCATCCAGCCTGGCACTTCTCACGATGTACTCTGCATAGAAGTTAAATAAGCAGGGTGACAATATACAGCTTTGATGTACTCGTTTCCCAACGTGGAACCAGTCTGTTGTTTCATGTCTGGTTCTAACTGTTGCTTCTTGACCTGTATACAGATTTCTCAGGAAGCAGGTAAGCTGGTCTGGTATTTCCATCTCTTGAAGAATTTTCCACAGTTTGATGTGATCCACACAACTCAAAGACTGGCATGGTCGATAAAGCAGAAGTAGATGTTTTTATGGAACTCTCTTGCTTTTTCGATGATCAGTCGATCTCTGGTTCCTCTGCCTTTTCTAAATCCAGCTTGAACATCTGGAAGCTCTTGGTTCACGTACTGTTGAAGCCTTGCTTGGAGAATTTTGAGCATTACTTTGCTGGCATGTGAGATGAGTACATTGTGCGGTAGTTTGAACGTTCTTTGTCCTTGCCTTTCTTTGGGATTGGAATGAAAACTGAACTTTTCCAGTCCTGTGGTCACTGATGAATTTTCCAAATTTGCTGGTATACTGAGTGCAGCACTTTCACAGTGTCATCTTGTAGGATTTGAAATCGCTCATGACTTGAATTTCTCTCAGCGATGACTGGCATTTTTTCAGTGTACAGGTACTGCATATATTGTGTCAGATTTATCCCCATGTATTTCATATTTTTGATGGTATTGCAGATACTGTTTTAAATTTCAAATGTCTATTTGTTGCTAGTGCACAGAAATACAGTTAACTCCTGTACACTGATCTTGCATCCTGAAGCCTTGCTAAATTTGCTTAGGTTATTAGTTCTGATACCTTTTTTGTAGATTATTTATGCAGGCAATCATGCTGTGGAGTCATAAAGTGTTACTTCTTTGCAGCCTGAATGCTTCTATTTTTGCCTTATTGTGCTGGCCAGGGTACCCAGTAGTGCTTTAGAGAAGAACTGTGTAGAGACAACCTTTCCTTTTCCCTAAATTTTGGGTGAAAGTATTTAGTCTTTCACCAGCAAGTGTGACATCAGCTGGGTTGCTGCTGCTGCTAAGTCGCTTCAGTTGTGTTAGGGACACCCATTATCAAGATGAGGATGTTCTTTTCTGCATCTACTTTACTGATGATTTTTGTTAGAAATGATTGTTGGACTTTATAAAATGATTTTTTTATTTAAATAGTCATTAGGTTTTTCATTTTTAGTCTGTTGCTATGGTGAATTACATTTTTGGGAGTTAAACCAACCTTGCATTCCTTAGATAAACCCTTTAAAAACATTGTTGAATTCCATTTTCTGAATTTTAAGAATTCTTGCATTTATGCTTATGATGGAATACAGTCTGTAGTTTTCTCTATTATTGCTGCCTAGTGTGGGGGTCAAGGTCATGTTTGCCTCATTGAATGAGTTGGGAAGTGTTTTCTTCTATTCAATTTTCTGGAACAGTCCCTGAAAAATTATCATTTCTTCGTGAGACTTATTTGGGCTTGGGGTTTTCTGTTTTATAAGGTATTTAACTGAATGTTTTATCTTTAATAGCTATAGAACTATTTAGATTTTCTATTTGTTTTTGAATGGGCTTTGACAGTTTGCTCCTTTTGAGAAATTTGTCCTTTTCTTCTAAGTTGTCCAGCTCATTGGCATAAAGTACACTCACTAGTCCCTCACTATCCTTTCTGCACCGTCTGCAGTGATGTCACTTCTCTCATTCGTGAGAGTGGTCATTTGTGAACTTCCCTGGTCTGCTCCGATCAGCCTGGCTTGCCAATCCCACTGAGCTTCTCAAAGGACCTGCCCTGGCTTGCCAGTCCCACGGAGCTTCTCAAAGAGCCGCTTTGGACTTCATCGATTTTCTCTGTTCCTTGTCTATTTCACTGATTCCCACTCCAGTGCTGATTATTCCCATTCTTTCACTTACTTTGACTTTTCCTTGCTCTTTTCCCCCTTGTTGCTTAAGGTAGAAGTTGAGGTCGTTGATTTAGGGTCTTTATTTTTTCCAGTACAGATGCTTTCCCTCTAAGTATTGTACTGCTTTAGCTACAGGCTGGTTTTTGATATGTTGTATTTTCATTTTAATTCAATTCAAAATATTTTCATTTTCCTTTTGACTTCTTCGTTGACCCAGGGGTTATTGAGAGGTGTGTTTTATGGCTTTTCTAGGCATCTTTCTGTTACTGATTTCTAGTTTAATTCTATTGTGATCAGATAACATACCTTGTATGACTTGAATACTTTAAAATTTTTTGAAACTTGTTTTCTGGCCTGGAATATGGGCTTTCTTGATAAGTGTTTCTCATGCACTTGGAAAAAATATGAAATCTGCTGTTCTGAGTGTCCCATGCATAATTCAGGTCAGGTTGGTCCATGGTGCATTCAAGGCTTCCATAGTCTTCATGATACCTGTCCACCTATTGAAAGAGGGTGTTGAAATCTCTAACTACAACTGTGGGTTTGCCTGTTTCCTTGTGTTATTCTTGGTTTTTGCTCCAGGTATTTTAAGCTCTGTAATTGGGTGTGTAAACATTAAAAGAAGGCAGAGCACCAAAGAATTGATGTTTTTGAACTGTGGTGTTGGAGAAGACTCTTGAGAGTTCCTTGGACTGCAAGGAGATCAAACCAGTCAATCTTCAAATCAGCCCTGAATACTCATTGGAAGGACTGATGCTGAAGCTGAAATTCCAATACTTTGGCCACCTGATGCAAAGAACTGACTCATTAGAAAGACCCTGATCCTGGGAAAGATTGAAGGCAGAGGAGAAGGGGCAACAGAGGATGAGATGGTTGGATGGCATCACTGACTTGATGGACATGAACTTGGGCAAACTCTGGGAGATGGTGAGGGACAGGGAAGCCTGGCCTGCTGCAGTCCATGGGGTCGCAATGAGTCAGATGTGACTTGGTGACTGAATAACAACGTAGACTTTAAAAATGTTTATGTCCTCCTGGTTAATTAGCCCTCTGAGTGAGTGTGAAAGCTGTTCAGTCATGTCTGACTCTTTGTGACCCCATGGACTATACAGTCCACAAAATTCTCTAGGCCAGAATACTGGAGTGGGTAGCCTTTCCCTTTTCCGGGGGATCTTCCCAGGCCTCCTGCGTTGCAGGTGGACTCTTTGCCAGCTGACTCCTGGTGAATTAGTCTTCTATCATAATTAAAAGGCTCTCTATGTTAGGAGAAACACACTGATTGAAACCGCCCACCCTGCCAGGCACCATAGTAACTATTTGCATGAGTTGTTTTACACCAGGAGGTCCTGGTAAGGAACACGGAACTAATAAACCTCCACCAACCGGAAGAGTTCGGGAAAGGTCAAAAGGAGACACCGCATGTCCAACCACCTCCCAGAATCCTTCTTTCTGGCATCCATCTTGGCTGAACAAGGCATGAACAAGGCTGAATGAGTCAGGATGATTGGCTCAGGACAACCTGGAAACTAATCCCATCACCATAAAACTCGCGTGGCAGAGCTGCTCTCCTGGTCCCCTCACCCTGCTGCTCTCCCCGGGCTCCCTTTCCCAACAAAATCTCTTGCTTTGTCAGCATGTGTCTCCTCGGACAATTCACTTCCGAGTGTTAGACAAGAACCCAGTTTTGGGCCCTGGAAGGGGTCCCCCTTCCTGTAGCATCTTTACCCCTGGTAATGCTGTTAGTCTGAAATCTGCTCTTATACTAATAGAAAAGGAACCCCTCCCGCTTTCCTGGCTTTGCATTAACCGGTCTATCTTTTCCCTTTTACTCTCAGTGTTGTCTATGTTCATGGTGGGTTTCATGTAGGCAGCATGTAGGTTATCTGATCAGATAACCTCTGCCTTTTAATTGCAGTGTTTAATTGCAGTGCTGACTGTAATAGTAATATTTCTGGGCTTAAATTCCCCTCTTCTTTTGCTTTGATTCTTCCCATGTGTCCTTTGGCCCCTTTCCCCCCTTGTTCTGTCTTCTTTTAAATTGAGTGTGCTTATGGCTTTATTTCTTCCATCAGTTTGTCGGCCATTACTCTGAACTTTGCCCTTTCGGGTGTTACTTTGTGGTTTATAAGGGCATCTTCGGTTTCTCTCCACCCGCATCCAAGCGCCCTTCCACGACCTCATGGGTCATGTGGGAGCCGGGCTGTACCCAGCACACTCCAGTACCTCCTTTCCTGGTCTTTGTGTCTTTATTTCCATGTGCGTTGTGAGTGTTTGCAGCACATTATTTTTTACTGTTTTGCTGAAACGCTCAATTACCGTAGTCACTGCTGCTGGCAGAGGCAGATGTCCAGCTGGCATTGGATCCTTCTGCTTGAAGGACGACTCTGACGTTCCTGGAGTGTGGTGGGTGAATTCTTTCAGCTCTTTTCAATGTCTGAGAAAGCCTTTCTTCTGCCCTTGGGTTTGAAGGACATTTTCCTTGTGTAAGGAATTCCAGGCTGAGCGCTGTTTTCTCCCTAAAGATGCTGCTCCAAGACCTCCTGATTCACTCGCTCCTGGGAGGAGCCTGCTCTCACCTTGTCTTTAGGTCTTTGTACTGAACGTGGCGCTTCCTCTGCTGCTGGAACCCTCTTACCACAAACGTGATACAGCGTGCTTGGGGTTTGTTGAACTCCTTGGACCTGTGGCTTTTCATAAAGTTTGGGAAAGTTTTGCTCATTGTGTCTTGAAATAGTCTTCCTGCCCTCCCCGCCCACTCCGGGAGCTCCAGGTACGCACAGATTTGCTGGGCGTTGTCTCGCAGGCTCCACTGTGTCCCCTCCAACCCCCCAAACTGCAGCCTGGAGACGCCCCAGGCTCCTCTGTGTGCTGCCGCAGAGTCACTCTCCAGCCTTGCCTGGTGTCCGGGGTTTGCAAAGCCGGGCTTCCTGTATCTTATGTGGGTCTTACACTGTTTCCCATGGGAGGGCAAACCCGGATCCTCCTCCTCTCACCTGGCCTTACGCAGAGCTCCTCCTCCTTTTAAATCCACTCAGCTGGTTTTCCACCCCTTTAAGGTCACTGAGGACCTTGAGTATTACAGAGGAGCCCAGTCTATCCTTGGGTCTCCCTTTGACCCCTGCCCCAGCCCCCTCCCTGCTTCTGGGGGACCCTCCTGTGATGCTGTGGTCCCCACCTCTCCATGGACTCTCCTCTGGCCCCTCCTCTGGCCCCTCATGCTTCTCTTCATTCCTGAAGCTTAAGTGCCCAGGGCTCAGGCTGGACCCGCCCCCTCCCCTCCTTCCCTCCCTTCCTCCCCTCCCCCTCCCCCTCCTCTGGCCCCTCATGCTTCTCTTCATTCCTGACGCTTAAGTGCCCAGGGCTCAGGCTGGACCCTCCCCCTCCCCTCCTTCCCTCCCTTCCTCCCCCTCCCCCCTCCCCCTCCTCTCCTCCCCCTCCTCCCCCTTCCTCCAGCATCTCCTCCTCATCCCATAGTCTCACTGGCTCACAGGCTCTAACCCTCCTGTATCTGGACATCCACGCTCTGTCTCCAGACCTCTCCAGGTTCGCTCCAGGAATCTGGCCACCACTCAGCACCCCCAGCATCTCAGCATCCGAGGGACAGCCATGCTCACTGCAGCTGGCACCTGCTCCCATGCCGCCTCCCTCCTCCAGCTGCTCTGAGCGAAGATCCGACTTCATCGTGACCCGCCTCCCTCCTGAATGGACCCCGCCACTTCTGCGTTCAGTTCAGAGTGCGCCCTGAGCCTTTGCCCAGCACCACCCCCACCCCACCCCCATCTCCTGGGCCAGGGCCGTGGCCCCAGCCTCCATTCTCTGCAGTGCACCTGCCTCGCCCCCGCACTGTGCCCTCTGTGCTGCTGGGGGTCCTAGCACAGCCCCCTACGCCCTCCCCTCAGACCCACTCTGCAGGGGAGTCCCAGCCCTTCTGCAGGCCTCAGAGCGTGTGTGTGTTGCCCGGTGACCCCTCACCTCGCTGCCACCCTCTGCCGGACACGCCCGCCCCCACCCCGCCTTCCCTCAAGCCTGGCCCTCACTGGCCCCACGCATGGGAGACAGACAGCAATTGGCCGCACCACCCATCCGACCCTCAGCCCCGCAGCTGTCACTGCTGACACCGAGGTTACTTGTCACACTCGTGGGTCCTTTAGGTCCCCTAGGATGCCAGCTCTGTGTGGGCAGGGCCCCCCTCCCTGTGCTCCCTGGCCACACCTAGGTGCTCAGTGCAAGCTTGGCGCACAGTAGGTGCCCAGTCAGCCTTTGCTCGGTGACAGGCACCCAGGGGCCGGTCGCTCACGTGGGCCCTTTGCAGTCTGCCCTTGAGGGGCAAGAGTCCAAACCCAAATCAGATTTGCGATGGAAACTGTAAACCACACTGAGATGTTTTAGTCTCTCTATTTTGTTTATTTATTAATTTCTTTAATGAAAAAAAAGTTTTTTGGCCACACTGGGTGGCTTGTGGGATTTAGTTTCCCCAGCAGGCATCGAGTCCAGGCCCCCGGCAGTGCCAGTACTGAGTCATAAACAGTGGACCACCAGGGAACTCCCTCTCTTTTATCTTGTGAGTTCATTTTTTATAACCATTTTTTAAGTTAAAGGTTACACTATTGCGCTAGTTTCAAGTGTGCAGCGAAGTGACCCAGCTGTGCGTGTGCACACTCGGCTCCATGGCGGTCTGTCGCTGAGGCCGGATACAGTGTGCTATGTCCTCAACAGCAGGGCCTTGGTGCTGAGTTTTCACAGCCGAGGGTGACCAGGAACTCAAGAGATCCACTCCAGAGTCAATAAAAGACAAAGGATTCGACCAAAGGGCCCAGAGAACCCCGGGGTCTCCTCTCACCCCTCCCCACGCTGACCGCGGTCTCCCGCGTGTTCAACCCTCACTCGCCACCGCCTTCGGCCGGGACTGGGCCTGTCGCTGGGCTGTCCAGCAAGTGGAGGCTCCTGGGTTTGGGGGGCCAGGAGGCAGGAGGACCCCGGCTCCCTCACGCTGGTGGGCTTGGCCAGTGCGGATGGTCAGCCACGGGGGCCACATGGTGACAGGGAGGTGCCCGGACAGGCGGTGGGGCCTCGGCTGCAGCCCGTGGGTGCTGCCTCCCAGGCACCTGAGGCTGCGGCTGGGGCAGGGCTGGACCTGTCCTCGAGGACCCGACGGCTGGTGACAGGGCGCTGTCTGGTTGAGCGAGGCGGGCGCCACCCCGTGTGTGCTCCGTCTCTGCCTGCTCAGACTGCATCCTCAGACGCGCACGAGGGGACCTGGCAGGAAGTCACCTTCGCAGGAGTGTCAGTGTGGCCGTGCTCCCCGAGGAGCCTCCATCTCACGCCCCCCGGAAGCGGGAAGGGCTGCCCGTCCAGCTCGCAACTCTCTCCTCTGTTGTTCCACCGTGTGGGGTGCGGTGAGTGTGAGGATGCGCCGAGAGAGAGGGCTTCTCTGGGGTCCCCACCCCAGCTCCTGGGGAATAGCTTGGCCTGCATGGGGGAGAAGCCAGGGGACCGCGGTCACTGGTCCTGGGGTCCCTACAGTCCTCCCTACAGACCTCTCCCTACAGAGAGGTCCAGGGTGGGGCTCCCCTCCCTGACCCCACCAGGCACTTGTAGGAAGGAGCCAGGAGCTGGGATTTCCTGGGGCGCCCTGGGCCCTGAGTGGGCATGGATGTGAGCTCCACCCTGGTGCGCTGGACAAGAGGGGTGCTGGCCCCAGGCTGCTCACCTGCGGATGGGGGCCAGGGTCCCTGCTCTGCTCAGCTGGGGCGGTGGGTGAGGGTTTGATCTGAGCGCACTCCTAACCCCTGACTCTCAGAGCCCCTGGGGGGTCCCACAGTGGAGACATGGGTGAGGTGACACGCCCCTGATGGGGCCAGGGGTGCTCTAGCAGGCCACGTAGGGGAGGAGGGTGAGAGCTGTCTCTGCCGCCCTCATCACAGAGATTTGAGCCCCAAGCACCTAGTGGAGCCACTCCGGGGACGGGAATCACGGTGTCTCCAGCTCTGCAGTGCAAGTAGGCAGCTCGCCCAGAAACGCCAGGGCCCGAGCACGGCTTCGCAGCAAGGGGGACGGGGGGCAGTACTGGGCCCGGCCCGGCCCAAGCAGGTCCAGGAGCCCCGGCCTCAGCATCCCAGGCCCAGCCCAAGCAGGTCCAGGAGCCCTGGCCTCAGCATCCCAGGCCCAGCCCAAGCAGGTCCAGGAGCCCTGGCCTCAGCATCCCAGGCCCGGCCCAAGCAGGTCCAGGAGCCCCGGCCTCAGCATCCCAGGCCCAGCCCAAGCAGGTCCAGGAGCCCCGGCCTCAGCATCCCAGGCCCGGCCCAAGCAGGTCCAGGAGCCCCGGCCTCAGCATCCCAGGCCCGGCCCAAGCAGGTCCAGGAGCCCCGGCCTCAGCATCCCAGGCCCGGCCCAAGCAGGTCCAGGAGCCCCGGCCTCAGCATCCCAGGCCCGGCCCAAGCAGGTCCAGGAGCCCCGGCCTCAGCATCCCAGGCCCGGCCCAAGCAGGTCCAGGAGCCCCGGCCTCAGCATCCCAGGCCCGGCCCAAGCAGGTCCTGGAGCCCCGGCCTCAGCATCCCAGGCCCGGCCCAAGCAGGTCCTGGAGCCCCGGCCTCAGCATCCCAGGCCCGGCCCAAGCAGGTCCAGGAGCCCCGGCCTCAGCATCCCAGGCCCGGCCCAAGCAGGTCCTGGAGCCCCGGCCTCAGCATCCCAGGCCCAGCCCAAGCAGGTCCAGGAGCCCCGGCCTCAGCATCCCAGGCCCAGCCCAAGCAGGTCCTGGAGCCCCGGCCTCAGCATCCCAGGTCTGTGAAGTGGGACCATCACACCAACAGTGGGCCAGGGCAGGCGGCCAGGCCGTGGAGGTGGGCGTGACCCCTGAGCTGCATCTGTGGTCCCGGAGGGCAGCTGCCCCCCACCCCGATCCTGGCCGTGGCCAGGGCCCCAGGGGGCCCCGCTCCTGCCCAGGAAGGGCTGGCCTTCGTGGGGCGAGCAGGTTCTCCCCCAAACTCTCCCCTCCTGCCTGCCAGGAGCCCGCCCCCACCCCGGGCACACACACAACTATTTAATTTTGCTCTGGCAAGGAATAATAGAGTCCTGTGTATCTATTACAGATGTGGGGAGATTGGGCCACCGCGGCCCGCACGGCACATTCAGAGCCCTAACAAAGCTCCCACAATCGACTCGGCCTGCCATTATCCATTCAGCGGGGGTAATAAATGAGCCGGGCGCAGCCTGCCATATACCACCCGGCCCAGATAACGGCTGAAAGGAGAAAATTAAATTTTGCTTTTGTTGAAACATTATGATTTATGTATTTGTAATATAGGCTGTGGTGGGCAATTGGGGGAGAAAAGATTGCTGCGCATCCCTCAGGGTTACTGATGGCCCTGCTGGCCACTCACAGAGCTGGGCCCGGCCCCAGCCCACTCCCCTGCGTGGGCAGGAGGAAGGAGAGACCACTGGAGCCCCAGGCGGGACCTGCTCCCCGCGGCAGGGACAGGGGCGGGAGGCCCCCCAGGGAGACAGGGCGTGGAGTCCTCCCCACGAGCGGGGAGTGGCAAGGCAGCGTCCTGCCGTCCAGACCCAGACCCAAGCATTCCGAACCTATAAAAATAATTAACTTCTCAGGCCTGGACCTGGAGAGACGGACACGTGAGCGCGTCCTGTAATTTATAATCTTGCCGTCCTGCCCCGTAATGCAGCAATCAGAACGGGGCTTATCGCGCTATAGAAGGTAATGGACTTACTAACTCCAAGCCCACAGGCTCCCAGTGAGGGTCTGGGCGGAGCGGCCCCCACCAGACAGCAGTGGCAGGCGCCTGGCTGGACAGGCAGGCCTGTGGCCTTGGACCCATGTGTGGGCAGAGCGGACCCCCGTCCAGGGTCAGGTGTGGATGGCAGAGGGCGCTCCGAAGGCCCCAGGTGGGGACCAGGCCAAGCTTTCCCACCCAGAGCTGCTGGCTGCCCCTGCGGTTTTCCTCTCCAGGTGCTGGGCGCTGTGACTCGCTCTCCTTTCTCATCCAGAGGCCCTGAGAGTCCCGGGAACTCACGCCTGGAATTTGCCTCCATGTCCTGAGCGGGGACCCCTTCCAGACGGTAACTGGGGCTCAGCCAGGTTGCATGGCCACGGGGGCAGGGACCCCCACCCCTCCAGAGGTCTGCCATGGGGTGAAGGCCCCTGCAGGCCCCCGGAGGTGCCCCTCATCCAGCTGGGAGTGTCCAGCCTCATCTGTGCTCAGCCCAGGGAGGTCAGCCTGGGGCCATGGGGAGAGGTTGTTTCCTGTGAGGCTCTTCAGCCCCCTTCCTGCCGTCTTTGTGGGGAGCAGTGTCCCTTTCAACTGCCCTCAGCTCCCAGGACCCCGTGTGACCCAAACTGGTCTCCCCTCTTCCCACTCCTCTGTATGCTTGTAGGGCCCACCTGCAGGGTGTGAGCTGGGCCACTGAAAACCCTGGCCTTCCTCAGAAAGGGTGTCACCTTCTCGAGTCACCGCCAAGGGCCGAGGCCCATGCTCCTGATGAAGCTCTCTGAGCTGCTGGATCAGACTGTGCCTGAAGCAGGCCTCCTAGGCCCACTTGGCTGTTTGAGCCAGGGATCCCCTGCTGCCCCGTGGGTTGGGATCCTTGGCAGTGCCCACCAGATCCTCTCTGGATCCATGGCCTCTCCGGGGCCTCGCTGGCCTCCTGCTCTCCTCCCAGGACACCAGCTCCTCTGTTCACAGCCCTGCCTCTGGTCCCAGGAGCGGGAACAGGATTGGCCCAGCTCCCTGGGGCCTGGCCCTGCGGTGAGGGTGAGGGCTCTTGTGGCCTGAGGGGCGGGAGGGCAGATTTGGGCTGAGGATGATCAGCCAGAGGGAGTGGCGCTCGAGGGTCCCTGGGGAGCCCAGATGAGCCCTCACGCTTCTGTCTCTCCTCTGCGTTTTCCTCTCCAGCCCTGGGCATCCAGAGCCCAGCCATGAGCTGCCCGACTGACAAGGGGATCTCAGCCATGCCCACCCGTCCACCGCCTGCAGTCTCTGCCTCTCGGGCACCCGTGAGGTGGAGAGGAGGCAGGACTGACTTCAGGGGAGACTACCTGTTCCCAGGTAGTCTTGTTACTGCAGCAGCTGCACATGTGGGCATGTGCCCGCATAGGGCCGTGAGTTGGCACGGGCTGGCCTGTCCCGTCCCCATTCAAGAGGAGTCCTCCCGTCTGCACAGAGGGTTGGGCTGGGAGGGGTCGTTTTAGTAACAGAGGTGTTTGTGTGTGGACTGTCCACTGGGCCCAGGAACGCTGTGACGGTCAGTGAGCGGCCGCCTGCTCAGCACAGGGGCAGGGTGGGCGCGTCCTCCGGCTCCTAGGGCTGCAGTAACCCCCACTCCAGGTTCACTCAGTTCACCGTAAGGAAGGGGCTGTAGCTGGTCCTGCTGGGGTCCGGCGTCCAGCCATGGCCAGTGTGGGGACGCGGGGCTCTCAGGCTGAGGGTGATGCGGGGCAACGGGGAGGGTCTGGTGGGCTGCGGCCAGGGCAGCAGAAGGGCTGACCCCTTGTCCAAGCTTGGCGTCCCCCTCCTTGGAGTGCAGCAGTCCTACCCTGCACGGACTGTGCAGACAGAGCAGGGAGCAGCGGGAAGTGCAGACGGACCTGCCGTGTCTGAGCCTGAGCCCCGTGGCCGGAGGCGAAGGCGTGGATTCCCCACGGCCGGTTCCCCATCACCTTCCACGGCAGCCCTCAGAGGTGAGTGGGTGCAGCCACGTGAGCATCAGCGGGACGGGGCACCGGGGCCCCTGGAGAGGACTGGGAGAGCCCCGTGCGCTAGACAGAGTCCAGCTGCTTCCTTCCAGCTGGGCGGGGCCGGAGGTACGCGTGTGCACACATGTGCATGCATGCACTTGTGCACGTGTGGTGTGTGTGTGCACGCATTGATGGTGCTGAAGCCTGATGGGCCCACCCTCCCTGTGGCCCCCAGAGGAGGGGTGGGTTTTCCAAGTGGGTTTTGTGCCCTTTGAGGAGGCCCTGGGCCAGGTCCTGCCCCAGGTCCTCCAGGACCAAGCTGCCTGAGGGTCTCGCAGACAGACCAGCCTGGGAAGGAAGGCCCAGGGGCTGACAAGAGGTCTGGGAGACCCCTCCCCGCATACACTCCTCCCTGCTGGTGGCAGGGCTGCCTGAGTTCCCCATGCGCACAGCCAGGGAGGCCCCAGGACTGCTAGGAATCGGCCAGACGCTATCCAGCCAGAACTAGACATGGACCAACAGACTGGTTCCAAATAGGGAAAGGAGTACATCAAGGCTGTATACTGTCACCCTGCTTATTTAACTCATATGCAGAGTACATCGTGAGAAGTGCTGGGCTGGATGAAGCACAAGCTGGAATCAAGATTGCTGGGAGAAATATCAACCTCAGATATGCAGATGACACCACCCTTATGGCAGAAAGTGAAGAGGAACTAAAGAGCCTCTTGATGAAAGTCAAAGAGGAGAGTGAAAAAGTTGGCTTAAAGCTCAACATTCAGAAAACGAAGATCATGGCAAACGGTTCCATCACTTCATGAGAAATAGATGGGGAAACAGTGGAAACAGTGGCAGACTTTATTTTGGGGGCTCCAAAATCACTGCAGATGGTAACTGCAGCCATGAAATTAAAAGACGCTTGCTCCTTGGAAGAAAAGCTATGACCAACCCAGATAGCATATTAAAAAGCAGAGACATTACTTTGCCAACAAAGGTCCGTCTAGCCAAAGCTATGGTTTTTCCAGTGGTCATGTATGGATGTGAGAATTGGACTATAAAGAAAGCTGAACACCGAAGAATTGATGCTTTTGAACTGTGATGTTTGAGAAGACTCTTGAGAGTCCCTTGGACTTCAAGGAGATCCAACCAGTTAATCCTAAAGGAAATCAGTCCTGAATATTCATTGGAAGGACTGATGCTGAAGCTGAAGCTCCAATACTTTGGCCACCAGATGTGAAGAACCGACTCATTGGAAAAGACCCTGATGCTGGGAAAGATTGAGGGCAGGAGGAGAAGGGGACGACAGAGGATGAGATGGTTGGATGGCATCACCGACTCTGTGGACATGAGTTTGAGTAAACTCCGGGAGTTGGCGATGGACAGGGAGGCCTGGCGTGCTGCAGTCCATGGGGACACGAAGAGTCAGACACGACTGAGCGACTGAGCTGACTGATCCAGCCAGCAGGCCTGGGGCCCCAGGACCCTGCCCTGCAGGGTCAGTTTACCAGCGTTCCCACGGTCACCCAGACCCAGAGCGAGGGGCTTCCACCCTGGCCCAGCAGCCAGCCTCCCCGACGGCCGAGTACCACAGGCAACTCGTGCCCTTGGCCCGGACCCGAGGGGAGATAGGCCTTCTGTTCTGGGGGCCCCTCTGCAGCCCCCAGCCCTCCCCCCGCTCCAGCCTCGGTGAGGTCACCCCCAGGGCTCTCAGGCCCCGCCCCCAGCCCAGGGCGCAGTCAGTGGGAGGAGGGGGGTAGGCGACCAGGGTGCTGTGGGCAAACCTGGGTGGGCCCCATGCCCTCGGCAGGGGCTTTCCAGCCCATCTTCCGGTCCTCGCTGCAGGCGGCCCAGGCTCTGGGCCGAAGCTGGGTGGTGGTCAAGGAGTGGACGCACCCCGCAGGCGGGAGGAGCCAGGGTCGGGCTCAGGAGCACCAGCCTTGTGATGTTTTCCCTGCTTAGGCTTCTTTTCTGCTCCTGGGGTCCGACAAGGCCACTGGGGGTCTGCAACCGTGCGGAGTTGGGGGAGCAGCCGCCAGATGCCCAGGTCTGACTCGGACACTTGTGGCCCCAGGTCGCCTCCATGGCCCAGGGGGTGGCAGGCATATGGGCAGTGCCAGACAGGGGGCCAGCCCAACCCCTGCTGGGGGTCCTGCCTCCCCGGGGATCTTCCTCCAGGGCCCCCTCCTCTGATTCACCTCCAGTGGCTGACAGAGGCTCAGCCTGTGGACGGGGGGTCTTGCCTGCTCACAAGGAGGAGAGACCAGACTGGCTAGGACTGGCACCCTGAGAAGGACCCAGGAGAGATGGCGCCTACGGGTTTGGGTTCCCGAGGCCAAGGCGGGGGCAGGGGGCGCGTGTCAGAGCCGAGCTGGCGGCAGACAAATGTCATTTCGAAGAGCATGAAATTTATACGGAGCCCTCACCCTCCTCCTGATCACTTGGGACGCCTCCCGGCTTCAAGGTCACTCTGTGTGAAGAAGGACTCTCAGGAGGAGGCCAGGGCTGCCTGGGCAGTGGTCCCAGGCACCAGGATCTCAGGGAGGCCACCCGTGGGGCAGGGGGAGCCTCGGGGCGCCCAAGCTTGTATCCACGCCTCCCATGGGGGTAGAATGAATGGGATTCACCTGCCGGTGCAGTCTGGACGCCCAGCCTGGGGCCACCCTGCCGCTTCCAAGCCAAGTCACTGGCCCATGGCCCCATCTGCCCCCCGCCGGGGCCGGCCATCGGGAGTTCTGTCACCAGCTGCATC
Organism: Tragelaphus eurycerus; assembly: GCA_935064755.1. Lineage (NCBI taxonomy): Eukaryota > Metazoa > Chordata > Mammalia > Artiodactyla > Bovidae > Tragelaphus > Tragelaphus eurycerus. The sequence continues at coordinate 817,518 of CAKXYN010000033.1, forward strand.
ATGAGCGACCGTGGGTGCCAGCCCTGGGGCCACTGGCCACGCCGAAGCTCTCTGTGCCGAGACCCCTGTGGAAAGGCCCAGCGAAAGTGGAGGGCTGTCTGCCCTGAGCGTGGCCGCTCTTCTGGAGGCCTGAGGCCACTCAGTGGGACAGCTGGGTGACATCACGCTTCCTGGGGGCCAGCAGCCATGTCAGTGTGGGCTGCTGGTGGGACCCCTGGGCCCCGGCCCCGCCCTGCTCATGCCCCACAGCGGGCACAGGACCCCTGGGCCCCGCCCCTCCCGCCCAGGCCCCACAGCGGGCATAGGACCCCAGGGCCCTGTCCCGCCTACCCACCCCCCACAGCAGGCACAGGACCCCTGGGCCCCGCCCTGCCCGCCCAGGCCCCACAGCGGGCACAGGAGTCTGCAGTAAAGTGCAGGATGACAACCAAAGTTATGTTATTTTGCTTTCTGTCGCTTAGAGGACGAACGGGCTTGCAGTCAAGCCTGTTCTGACGACACTGGAGGGCCAGCAAGGGGGAGGAAGGAAGAGCTGCACTGGCAGCCCCTCTCCTGGCCTCCGAGATGCCACCTTTGAGCTGGGAGGCGAGAGGCCAGGAGATTGCCCGGTGTGGCCAAAAGATGAGGAGCAGGGGCTCGGGCCTCTGGGGGCCAGATTGCCGTCCCAGCGACCGCAGGTGCGACCCCACTGCACTTCCTCACACACCCTGGATTCAGCCCGGACTCCAGCCTCTGTGCGGGCAGGAGCAGGCTTTCGTCCCGAGGATGGTTCTCTGGAACCGGAGAGGTGGATGGAGGGACAGAAAGAGGGGAGGCAGGGCGGACAGACGGACGGATGCTTGCACGGATGGCCAGTGTGCAAACGTGTGTTTTCCCCAAGCTGCTGACCGTGGCTGTGCACACACACCCGACCACGCTGACTGCTCTGTGAACTGCAGACCACAGCCCCAGGGTCCTCTGCTCCCCGCCATCCCACCCCCTTCCTCTCACGCAATCTCAGCCGCTCGCTCCCAGGACACTTTGCTCTACCCGCGTCTCCTTAAGCTGCCAGCACTTCTGCATCCTCCCCAACTTTGGCCCCCTTCACCCTGAGATACCGGGTGCCCCAAAGGAGGATGCCCTTGCCTTGCTGCTACCTGCATCCCTGCTCCCACCTGGTCGCAGGTGACCTGCACTCCTGGGAAGGCTGGCCCAGACCTTCACAGGGATGTCAGTTGACTGACGGGAAAAATAGATGCTTGGAGAGGTTGACAGATGGCTGGATGGCCAGTGGATGGATGTAGGAAGATGTGGAGACAGACGGGGCTTGACGGGCAGATGGGCCCAGAAGGAAGTGGACTAATGGATGGACGGGGGCATCTGTGCTTGACCAGACCAGCAGAGGAGGATGAACGGATGGGCGCGCAAGGACATGGTGGGCGAGGGAGCGAGGAAGACAAACGGGTGGGCGAGCAGACGGGAGAAAGGGTGACTCATGTCTGGAAGGAGCTGTGCCCCCAGCACCTTGATTTGGGCCTGAGACCATGTCGAGACCTCCTGCACCCTTGTCTAGCTGCTGCGCAGCCTGCCGACCTCTGTCTCTGGCAGCCTGGGCCGGGGGAGGCCCCTGAAAGGGTGGGCACCCCCTGGCTTCCACAGACTTCAGGCCCTAGACGGGGTGCATGTTGGAAGAGAGCATGTGGTGGTGAGTACCGTGAGCACGCGTGTGTGGGGCGAGCCAAGGGGCGGGGCCCAGGGGCGGGGGCGGGGCCCACCCCGTCCTCCTGTGGCCGGCAGAGGTCCCGCTGCCCTTTGTGGGGGTCAGTGCACCCCTGAGAGATCCCCTCATCCCCCCAGCCCTTGGCTTCTCCCCTTCAGCCGGCTGCCCCACAGCCGGGGGTACTGCAGGGCTTGCATCAACCAGGAGGGTGGGCACGGCCTGTCAAGGGTGACCGCCTGGCGGCTGGCAATGACGTGACGTCCCCGTGGCTCCAGGGTTGCCGTGCTTCAGCCCCATTGCGGTGGATGGTGCTGGAGGCGCCGCTGACATTTCTGCCTTGCAGGCGGTAATTGAGGTCCCGGCCCTGGACTGTGGGCCGCCCCCCACCGCCGCCGCCTGGTCCCAGCCGCCACGTCCACCCCCGCCTAAGGCTGAGGGAAGACTGAGGTGGCCCCCCCGGGAGACGAGGCCTCTGGCCCGGGATGCTCATCCTCTCAGTGAGGCTCCCACCGGACAGCCTCGCTCGCCCAGCCCCCAGCCCCAGCAGGCACCCGACCCTGCTGTACTGGAGGGTGAGACGGACTCCCGGGGCTGCCCTCACCTGCCACCCACGCCGTGGGGACCCCGGCCTCCCTCACCCTCCCCCTACCCTCTCCCACCGTCCCCCACCTGCATCCACCTGGCCTCCTCCAAAGGAGGGTCTCCACTCCTTGCCACTTCACCAGCCACTCTGTTCTAGGAGGTCCTGGCTCAGACCTGGCCCCCAAGGCCTCCTCTGCCCCCCAGGACCGCCTATCCCCTAACCTCTGACCCTAGGGCCCATCCAGCTGGCCCGTGCCCCTCCGGTGGCAGGGGCCCTCTCCCTCTGGCTTCTGTCTTCTTGCTGCCTGCCTCCTCCTCATGGGCTCAGTCCTGGGCCCTCGGCTCCCCCTCTCTGCCCTCTTCAGCACAAGAGTGCATGTGGTGTGTGTGTGGGGGGGTGCGTGCATATGCGTGTCCCATGTGTGCTGTTCCCACGTGCATCGATGTCCTGCCCGGGTGTGCCTTGTGTGTGTATCTGCCCGTATGTCTGTGTGTGTGTGCCGGCGTGCCTTGTGCATGAGTGCATTCTTGTGTACACATGTGCATGTGCCTGTGTGTGAGCGTGTGCTGGCGTGCCTTATGCACGCGTGCGTTCTCGTGTTCATGTGCCTGTGTGTGAGCATGTACCCATGTGCCACGTGTGTGTTCTCGTGTTCATGTCTGCGTGTGCCCGCATGTGCCGGTGTGCCTTGTGCATGCATGCATTCTCGTGTACACGTGTGAGTGTACCTTTGGCCCATGTGCATTCTTGTGTACACGTGTGCGTGTACAGTGTGCCCCCCACTCCTGCCTCTGCTCCCCCACAGCTGTCACCCCGTCAGGAGAAGGGCGGACGCGGGCTGACTCTTGCTTCCCCACCAACTCTTTGGGAGCCTCCTCCCCTCTCCCGCTGCCTGCCTCCAACCCCCCAGCTCCTCCCCATGTCTGCATACCCCTGCCCCAAGCCCGGGTTTGGGGGACCCCACCCCAGGCCCCACAGTCCTAGCCAAGTCCCCGCACCAGCCTTCCTCCAGCGCCTCTGACACCGTCTTCCCTGGGGCGTCTAACCCCACCCCACCCTGCATTCTTGGGGGCCGTTAGGCCTCCTGTGCCCACCACTGTGAAACGGGGGGAGCCCCCTCCCACTGTGAAATGGAGGGAGCCCCCTCCCACTGTGAAATGGGGGAGCCCCCTCCCACTGTGAAATGGGGGGAGCCCCCTCCCAGCAGGGCTTGACGCTCAGGCCCAGTGAGCCGCATGAGGTTGCAGAGACGTCCCTGCCCCCAGGGAGCCGCGGGGCTGGGGGCCAGCAGGCGGGCCGGGGCGCCGCGGTGCGCAGCGAAGGCTATTTAAATGCTCCATTGGAGAGGGATTAAAGTTTACGCAAGGTCACCGAGGATGTGATAATTATAATCACAGGTTTTGGCTCCACAATGACAGCCATTTGTTATTTCCGCTCGGGCGGCTCCCGCGGCCCCGAGCTGGTGACAGGCATGGACTGATTTAGTGGCCTGAGCGTGCCCCGCCCCTCCCACCGTGGTCCAGCCGCCCCCGCCACAGGCACCACCGGGCTCTGGCCTCCAGGGCCGGGCTTATTATGGGATGGGTGGGGGAGTGGACAGTGGCCACTGAGAGACATTGGCAGAGGTGCGGGGGTGAGGGCAGCCTGGGGCCAAGGACCTGGGTCCCCAGGGAGGAGGGCCTGTGGACGCACGAGCCCGCCCAGCCCGGGCCCTCAGTCTCTCCATCCGTGGAGTGGGGGTGCACTGTGCCCGGAGTGCCTGGCTCCGGTGTCGGACCAGTTACAGCTTCTGTCTTTACTGGCTGCGTTACTAAGTCGACAGTGACCCTGGGGCTGAACGAAGGGCCCGTCCTCGCCGCATCGTCTCCAGCTGATGCTTGGTGCCAGGGCTCAGCTTCTCCCCCAGGAGGAGACCTCGCGGAGGGGGCCAAACACGCGGTGGGGCCCAAGCGGCACAGCCCCCACAGGGTTACCTTGGTCCCCATCTCCCAACCCGGGGGCCACAGGGTCTCCCGCCAGGGGAGGCTGGAGCACCGCCTGCCCGCCCGCCCGGGCCGTTACTGTGGACCACTCCTGCCGAGGTCTCACAGGTAGCACCAGGCTGGCCGGTGTGAGCTCGGGGCTGAGATCCACCCAGAGGGGCCCTGGAGGAGCGGGACACTTGCTGGGCAGGGATCCCTCTGCTTCCTCCTCTGTCCTGGGAGGACAGAGTCCGGGAGACCTGCCTGCATGTGGGGAGGCCCTCCTTACACCCTGGGCCCGGAGTCCTGGGGCTCCGCCAGGGCAGAAAGCAGGGAGACCCTGCACCCCACCAGCTTTCTGCCTCTTGCTGCCGTGGGACTGATGCAGATTTTTTGTTTGTTTTCGTGATCAGAGGTGAGAGCGCTTTAATATATATTAAATGGTGATAAATAGGGGGTCCAGGCGGCCAGCCTGACGAGGCATTTGTCTTGGAGGGAGTGGAGATTGATGGCTCACAGGCAGTGGAAGAATCTAGCCAGAGCCTGCCCGGGGAGCCTGTGTCCCGGGAGCCTGCTGCCTGGGGGCTTCAGGGGACCCCCACCCCCCTCAGACCAGGCAGCCAGAGAGCCCCCTACCTGGCCCTGGTCTGAGCAGGCCAAACGTCCGCTCTTCATCCGAGATGGCCCCTGGGGCCCCAGGGCCAGCTGAGGACCCCTCCACGTCTGAAGTCAAGACTCCCTGCAGCCTTCCTGCCACGCCCAGGTGGTCCTTCCTGACTGTCCCACCCACAGCAGAGGGAGGCCTGCCAACCCTCTGGAGAACCTGTGTCCCCCGGGGCCTGGGGCTGTTTACCTCTGGGGCCCCAGGGGCCCTGGCTGACCCCTCTGGCTCCAGGCTGGACATGGGGCCTGGCCCCACCTGGCCGCCTGGACGCGTCCAATCGGCTGAAGGCATGCATGCTCTCGGCCGATCCCCTGCCGGGCCATGCCCACCCTTGACTTGGCCCAGTCAGAGCCCACCTTCGGGCAGGAAGAGAACTCTGGGCTCTAGACGCTGGCCAGGAGCCCCTAACCTTCGCCCTTCTTGGACTCTGACTTTCCTGACCTCTCTGACCCTTGCCCCTGTGGCCCTGCCCTTCCTGACCTCTACCCTCTGGCCCCTGACCTCTGCCCTGCCTAGGCTCTGTCCTCCCTGGCTCCTGCCTTCTGCCCTCCTGACCCCTGACCTTTCTGACTTTTGCCTTCCATGAACTCTGACCTCCCTGACCCTTGCCCTTCCTAACCTCTGTCTTCCTTGGCTTCTGCCCTCTCCCTTGCCTTCGTCCTCCCTGGCCCTTTCACTCCTTGACCTTTGCCCTTTGGGCCCCCCACCTGCCCTGACCTCTGACCTTCCTTAACCCTGTTCTCCTGAATGGTAGCCGTGCATAGACGTGGCTGGAAGTTGCCCAGAGAGGCCTCCACCCTGGCCTGGTCTGCTCTGGCCAGGCGTCAGCTCCTCACCCAAGACGTGACATCAGCCTGCCCTGAGTCCAGTGGGTCAGCACGGGGCAGACGCTCCCCGGACGAGGCTCAGGGGCTTCTGGCTGCTCTGGTCCTGCGGGGCCCTGCTCGGCCGCTCCACGGTCCTCCAGAAGTGGGGACCCCGCCCTTGAGCAGCCCTCCTGGTGTGGAGACAGCCCCCTAGCCCCTGTTTATGCATTGGGGTCCAGCAGGGCCTGGTAGGGAGCAGGAGGAGAGTCTGGCCGAAGCCCAGGGTCTGACCTTTGTGGGGAGCCAGGGAGGACATTGCTGGGAGGGGGACCCACGGTTCACGTTCCAGGGAAAGCCCTCTTTCCTTCAATTTCCTCAGCCTGGGCCCCAGCGTGCCGGGTGGACCCCCAGGTTCAGCCACTGCAGGAGGACCCGGCCGGCATCGACGTGGTGTGGCCACAGCAGCTGGGACCCACCCTCCACCCTCCACACTCTCCCTCCTGGTAGGGAATATGAAAATGCTGTCCCCACCGTGATCAACATGATGAACCTTCTCTGTCGCCTCCCAAGAAAAATCCCCTTCCAGGGAGGCGATGGATGTGCGCCAGGCACCCTGCAACCCGTCCCGGAAAAATTGATGGGCACCCCCGGGAGGTGACGAGGCCCTGTTTTCACTCAGTTAATCAAACTATGTGGTTTTATTTAAAGCCCCTGCAGCTCTTTCAAAGAGTCCACAGCAGCGGGCAACTGTCCTCTTGAGGAGGACTGGCTTCTGGGGTGCAGGCAGCTCCCCGGCCAAAGGCCTCCTGTTCCCTCCAGAAGCAGGGGCCCTGGTGGCCCCGTCCCCTGGGAAGCCTGGCTGGGACGGGCTGCTCGGCTCCTTGCAGACTCTCAGCTGTGGGGGCTGGCATTGCTCCCAGAGCACCACTCCCCCACTGAAGGCCCCAGGAGCATGGCAGAGCAGGGGGCGGGCCCAGGGCCCATTCTGGGCACTGACGACGGGGCTCAGGAAGTGCCCCCGCGCCAGGGCTGAAGTTCTGGGCCTGAGCTGCCTGCTGCCCCAAGCACCCACGCCCCGGCAGGACAGAGGGCAGCTGGCTGGGGGCTGGGGTCCTGAACGGGCAGAGGGGGCACGGCGGTCAGGACGGGCCTGTGGGTTGGGTGCTGGGGGTCCTGGTCTGGACGGTCCCCAGAACTGGCCTCCCCGTAGACCTGGGGCCGGATCTGGCCCCGCACCCGGGTTACTGCTAGACTGGACGAGCACACGCAGCAGCCTGGACTGTGGCTGGAGCACGTGTCCATGGTCTCATGGGGTGGGGGCCGCTGGGTGCCCACAGGGGCCAGCTGGGGGTCGAGAAGGCTCCACAGAGGAGGTTACGGGCAAGATCTGCACAAACGCAGCTGGCAAAGGCTGCTGGAGTCAGAGAGTGGACGGGCCCTGGGCAGGACGGTGTCCTCAGGGGGCTTAGATCACTGGGGCTGGAGTAGGAGAGCGGATGGGCCCTGGGTGGGACGGTGTCCTCAGGGGGCTTAGATCGCTGGGGAGTATGAGGCAGCTGTGGGACCTGTGTTTTTAAAAATGAGGACTTTCCATGTGGCAGTCACGGGGCGTTGAGGGAAGTGCCAGGCTCTGAGGGCCCTGTGACCGCCTGGCAGGGGTCAGGAGCTGGAGCCTCCTGCCCGTGGTCACATGGACCCCACCAAGCAGGGAGGGGGCTGGGAAGGCAGCCTTGTGAGAGGTGAGGGAGGGCACAGGGGCACCCTGAGGCTGAGGGGTGGACTGGGGGCCGTGGGCTCAGCGGGCCGGGGCAGGGCGGGGGAGGCTGTGTGTGCAAAGGCCCGGGGGTCAGGGTGGGCTGGGCTTCCTCCGCCTCAGCCTCTGCTTGTTCTCTGCGGCGCCGTCTGAGTTTGACTGGTTAAGGTTTAGGAGCTGCTTCTTTGTAAGTATATTAATTAGCTTTTCATCTCTCAGAGGTTCTGTAAACACCACCCCCGGCCTTGCAGGGGGTGCTGAAGGGGCTGCTGCTGCTGCTAAGTCGCTTCAGTCGAGTCCGACTCTGTGCGACCCCACAGACGGCAGCCCACCAGGCTCCCCCGTCCCTGGGATTCTCCAGGCAAGAACACTGGAGTGGGGTGCCATTGCCTTCTCCCCCACTGAAGGGGCAGTGTCTGGTATTTGGAACGGTCTGGTTTTATAGTTGAATTTCTTCTTCTTCTTCTATGGCTTCTGTGCTTTGTGTTGCTTCAAAGCATTTTCTGTTCTCTGAGCATTTTGTTGTAGGAATGGGGGCCAGAGTAGGGCCCCCATTTGCAGCTCGTTTTGGACTTAGAGAAGTGTGGGGGCTGCCCTGCCTTCGCCTCCCCTCAACCCCGCCAGGGCTGGTTTCTCTAACCTACACACACACACACACGTACACACACATACACACGCGCGTACACATGTACACACATATGCACGTGCACACACATTCACACACGCGCACGCACACATGCATGCACACACACGTACACACACATACACACGCGCGCGCACACACATACACACGCATGTACACATGTACACACATATGCACGTGCACACACATGCACACACGCACGCACGCACACGATTTGCTCCATGGATTCTCCCTTGGGCTCTGGGCCCCCTCCTCCCTTGTCCACATTTCTGCAGCTTCGCCAGGCTTTCATGCCCAGGAGCACAGCCCCCTCCCAGGACTCTCCCGGTGTTGCCGCCCGAGTGGTTTTCCCTCCAGTCTGCTCCTGCACCCCTGGCTGGGCTGTGCTACCCTGCCTGCAGAACGCTCACTCCACCCACTTTTCCACACGGCTGCCTTGGCCAGGTACCCGACCAGACACCAGGGATGGTCCTGGAGGCTGGAAGTCCGAGATCAGGGTGCCAGTGGGCCCGTGTCTCCTGAGGTCTCTCTCCGGGGTGTGTGGATGGCACCTCCTCCGTGTTCTCGTGTGTCTTCACGTGTCCACTGATCTGTGCCCCGCTGGCCAGGCCTGGAGCTTCAGGCACAGGGTCGGGGTGGGGGTGCCTAGGGGCCAGAGGCTACTGCCCCTGGGGAGGCAGGGAGGTCTAGGGCAGGGGCAAGGCTGCCAGGGAGCAGACGGAGGCGGGGAGGCGAGGCTGAAAGGTCGGGTGGAGGGAGCCTGGGGCTCGAGTGGGGTCCGTGCCCCCGGCCCCAGGCCGCCGGCTCCGCCCCCACCCACAGCCTGGGGTGCACCGCTGCCCAAGCCAGGCCCCGAGAAATGCACTATATAAATGTAAATTTCCCTCCAAGTCGGGCTCCCTCGTTCAACAAGCTATCAGCGTGGCTCTGTCAGTCCAATTTTTCACACTTTGTGTCTCTGTTCTCTGTCTGGGGCAATCCCGTCTCCCCGGGCCGTGGCGGGTTGGCAGCTGGAAAAGTTCAGCTTTGCAGACTTGTAGACAGGCCCACCCGCCAGGCCCACCACAGAGAGGCAGGGACCTGCGGCGTGGGCAGGCTGCCCCAGGCCAGGGCAGAGTGCCACCTGGGCCGGGGTTGGGTGGGTGTGGTGGGGAGGTGGGGAGAGCCTGGAGAGAAGGGCGGCTCCCCATTCTTCAGGCTGGAGGGTTCTGGACAGATGGGGTGGGGGAGAGGGAGGGGGTGCTCTGCTTAGGGCCCTGTCTCCCTGACCTAGGCCACCCCTCAGAGGGCACCGGGGCCCCCTCCGACCCCACTCGGGGGCACAAGCCTGGGTCCTGAGAGCAGACACGACCTTCCACCAGCTCCTTTGTCTTCCAGTTACTGGTCTGGAGCAAAACGGTGCCTGCAGCCCATCTTCCAGGTAGGAAAGCTGAGGCCTGAGCCCCCCGGTGGATCCCTGCAGTGGAGGAGGGGATGCGCCAGCAGAGGCCAGTGTTGGGGGTCTGGGGGTGACCCTGGGGGTGACCCTGCAGGCCACCTGCTCTGCTGCCTTCAGCCCTTCCTGCCCACCCCACCCCCCCGAGCTCACTGCCATGCCCGCTGGGCAGGGACATGTTGATCCTGGCACCTGGGCGCTTCTCACTTCTGAGGACCTGGAGGGGGGCATCCAATCAAGGGAGCAGGCAGAGGGGCTCCCAGCCTTCCAGGGGCTGGGGAAGCATGTGGCAGGAGCCCCTGGGGAACACGGGCAGAGAAGGCAGGACACCCCGGGCAGCACCCACTTCATCCGGGGGTGACCCACACCCAGCACGCTGTGCACACAAGGGTAGGCGTGGACATGTGCATGCAGTGAACACACAGCGCAGAGCAGGGCG